>VMDO01004440.1:42007-125684 GCA_007922755.1 Pedetes capensis | reverse complement strand
GGGGAAACACTATTGTCAGTGCTTCTCTGCTGTTCATAGGGTTTTCAATGGCAGATTGATTTTTGGGAGGGGGTTGCCAGGTCCTTCTCCCAAGCCTACAGCTTCTGGTGTTCCCAGGCGGTCTCCCATCCAGGTACTAACCAGGCCCGACCCTGCTTAGCTTCGGAGATCTGCCGGTATCGGATGCCGCAGGGCTACATAGGAAACACAAATGGATTGCACATTTAGACTTGGGTCCCACAATATATTTCATTATATTTGTGCTAATATTCCAAAGCTGGGATTTAGCTCAGTGGGTAGAGTGCTGCATTGCAGTCTCTGAGGTCCCGACAGTCTCTGAGGTCCCGAGTTCAATTCCCAGCACTGCAAAAATGGGAGAAGGGCCTGGCAATCCATTCCCAAGGCAATCCCGAAACAGCCATTGAAAACCCTATGAGGGTCGCTATGAGTCGGATACCCACTCGACAGCACCTAACAACAACAACAACAATATTCCAAAACTCCCAAAACCCAAAATCTGAAATACTGCTGGTTCCAAGCATTTCAGGTAAGGAATACCAAACCTGTACATAGAAGGGGATTTGATTCAGGTGCATTTTACCGGCCCTGTTCTATACAGAAGAAACATCACGGATACACTGGGAACCTCCTGTACGTACACAAATGCTTCTTATTTCTTTCAACTTTCCAGAGTTATCTGTTTTCTCTAGTTCTACTCT
The DNA here is from genome assembly GCA_007922755.1 of Pedetes capensis. Classification (NCBI taxonomy): domain Eukaryota; kingdom Metazoa; phylum Chordata; class Mammalia; order Rodentia; family Pedetidae; genus Pedetes; species Pedetes capensis. The sequence continues at coordinate 124,965 of VMDO01004440.1, read as the reverse complement.
AAACATATATACTCTCCTCTATTGTTGTTGTCTGGTGCAATTGAGTCATTTCCGACTCACAGCAACCCCATGTACAATAGAACAAAACACTCCCTGACACTGTGCCATGCCTGGCACTATTGCCAGTGCTTCTCTGCAATTCATAGGGTTTTCAGTGGTGGATTATTTCGGGAGTGGATTGCCAGGTCCTTCTCCCTAGCCTGCAGCACCTGGTGTTCCCAGGCGGTCTTCCGTCTAAGCGCTAACCAGGCTGACCCTGTGTAGCTTCCGAGATCAGGCGGGATCAGATGCCAGGTGCTATGGCTGCAGATCACAATCCTCTGAGTGTTTACAAACTCTCCTGCATATGAGGAGGAGTGCCTTCGTGTTGTGCCTGCCTCTACGGAGCTCCGATCACCTTTGAGTCATGATCTCATTCTGTCAGCTCCACCGAGGCCTGACTGTGTTGTGTTTATCCCAGAAATCACTGCTAACAACAGTCACTCAAGCTAACAAGTGGTTTATGGAGTTGGAAAAGAGCTAATCAATGGATATGAATTAAACACAGGAAACCAGCACTAGAGGAATAGTAGGCCCTGGGCTTGAAGCCATGCACACCCAAGATTGATTCATCCCAGGACAGGAAAGGGCCACACTGAGAGGATGCTGAAACCTTCTATTCATAAGGCACCACGAACCTTTCAAAGCACTTGCCTTTGATCACTTTCAATGCCAAAGAGTGATCCAAATTTAGATGAAATGATCAAGGCACAAAGACAGCTGAAATGCCTTGCCAGGGGACGGTTAACCTAGACAGGGGCAAAATCACCTAATGTAATCAAGTTTTTCTCTGTCTCCCTTTCCCTCCTCCAGCCCTGGTCTCTGCAGCTCCACTCTTCTCCCCCTAGCACTCGTAAGTTTTTGGAATTTTTTTTTTCCTTCCTTACTTGTCTCTGTCCCTCCACTGTAAACTCCATGAGAGTAGGTCCCTCGTTGTTTGGCCACTTGGGTGGCCACAGTGCCTAGAATATACCTTGTGCTCAATTAACACACTTGGCGCATGGGGTGTCCTCTGCAAGCTCTGCGGAGTGACTAAGTGACCACAGCTGGACTCTCTGGTATCAGTGCTCTTTCTGCCATACTCAGGGATCTAGGGTGGGAGAGAACATTCAGGACAGAGAACAGTTACCTCACTGGTTAAAAGAGAGGCAAGGGCACCTGCCTCAGTCCTAAAGCAGCTCTGTTCCTGGATAGTTTCTGAAGGCAACTCATCCTGGGGACCTATACAGGGTGAGTAGTATACAGCTTCTCAGTCTATTCTACTTCCTTCGTTGACCTTGGAGAGGGCACAGAAAGAAACCAGAGACAAGGATGAGTGATAGAAATTCTTCCACTTGGCCGGGCGTGGTGGCACACGCCTGTAATCCCAGTGGCTCAGGGGGCGGAGGCGGGAGGATCGCAAGTTTGAGACCAGAGGTAGTCTGCATAACTTAGCGAGACCCTGTCTCAAAAAGTAAAAAAATGGGCTGGAGTGCAGCTCAGCGGTCCAGCACTTGCAGAGCATGCAAGCATGAGGCCCTGGGTTCAACTCCCAGTACCGCAAAAAAAAAAAAAAAAAAAAAAAGTTCTTCCACTTGGACAGTGCTGTCCTGCTTTGGATCCAAAGTTTAATCAGTCTGTCAGTTTCTCCAACGATTAAACATGGAGTTACCACATGACACAGTAATTCTACTCTTGGGTATCTACCTAAGATAAATAAAAACATATGTTCACATGAAACTTGTATGCAAAGGCTCACAGCAGAATTATTCATAACAGCTAATGGTCTACACAACGCAAATATCCATCCACTGCTGAATGGATAAAATGTGGTATATCCAGGCAGTGAATGCTACTCAGCAATAAAAGGGAAGGCAGTATTAATACATACTAAAATGCAGGTGAACCCCAAAAACACGATGCTAAGTGAAAGAAGCCAGTCACAGAGAAGTGGTCCCCAGCCTTTTTGGTAGCAGGGACCGGTTTTGTGGAGCGAGGTGGGGGGTGTGTGCTGATCTGACAGGAGACGGAGCTCAGAGGGTAATGCGAGTGATGGGGAGCAGCTGTAAATACAGCCAGTACCAGTCCACAGCCTGGTGACTGGGCCACATACTGTAGGGCCACATATTGTATGACTGCACTGACATGAGGAGTCCAGAATAGGCAAATCCACAGAGGCAAGATGTACAAGGGCGTCTGCTTCGAGCTGAGGGAACAGCTGATAAAGCACCTATAGTTTCTCATGGGGTGATGAAAACTTTCTGAAAGTCAGCAGTCATGATGGCGGCCCAACTCTGTGTGTCGTGTACTTAGTAAATAACCATTCAAACACTTTGCGGGGGCAAATTCTGTGGTCAGGAGTCATGTCTTAATAAAGCTGTCATTTAAAAGTAAAAATAAAAACTCAAGCAATGACCAAATTCTCGTGTGCCTGTAGCCACAGCCCTGTGGCATCTGATCCCATCAGATCTCGGAAGCTAAGCAGGGTCTAGCCTGGTTAGTACTTGTATGGGAGACCGCCTGGGAACACCAGGTGCTGTAGGCTTGGGAGAAGGACCCGGCAACCCGCTCCCAAAAATCAATCTGCCACTGAAAACCCTATGAATAACAGAGTGTTTTGCCTGTTGTATGCAGGGTCGCTGTGAGTCGGATACCGACTCCATGGCACCTAACAACAACAAATTCTCCTGCAGAACATGGAGGGCAGGGACTTGATCTCACCTCTGCATTTCCTTCCTGGGAGGGAAGAAGTGCTCTGCCTTGTGATGTAATATCCAAGGTTTTGCAGAGGTGACTCCAACCCCTATTCCACCCCACTGGCTGTGGTCTCCTATTTCATCTGCATTCACTCCATAGACTTTTGCTGAGCACCTACTGGGCGTCAGGAGCCATGGCCGGCACCTGGCGAGGAAGCAGGAGCTGGCTGTGCCTCCCAACAGCCACCAGTCCTAAGGAATCACTCGTTCCACCGCGGAGCAGGAAACAGCCCGAGGAGAGTCCTCCGGGGTAGTCTCTTGTGGGTTGCGGGCAGAAAAGAACTTTTGATGTCTGGGTGGACTCGGGTCCACACCGGAACAGCACACACAGATCTGGTATGCATATCTCAAAGGCGGGGTGGGGCTGCCTGTGCAGAGCGAGAGCCCCGGAGTCACAGACAGGAAGCTGCAAGATGCAAAACCCCGGGGGCCAAGAAAGAGTGCCAGCATTACCCTTACATTCCGTCTGGCAGTACTGTGGGTGCGCCTATTATGTTTATTTGTCTTAAAGGAAGACGGGATGGGAGAGGAGGATTGAACGCAAGTTATTACTCAGCATTTCCTTCGGGTTTAGTGTTTGCAAAGCACTCCTGCCCTCAGCTCTGAACTGCCTGAAATAATAAAGGAATTCAAGACTCTAGCCAAGAACTCTAAGTACTTAGCAGATACAAGAACCTACCCTGGGCATCTGGCGAGGCAGGCACTATTCAAAAAATTAAGCCCAGCCGGGCGCGGTGGCACACGCCTGTAATCACAGCAACTTCAGAGGTGGAGGCAGGAGGATCGCAAGTTCAAGACCAGAGGCAGTCTTCGTAATTTAGCAAGACCCTGTCTCAAAAAGTAAAAATTGGGCTGAGGGTGCAGCTCAGTAGTCCAGCACTTGCAGAGCATGCACGAGGGAGGCCCTGGGTTCAATCCTCGGTACGGCAAAAAAGAATTAAGCCCATAAAATAAACACTATTGAAAAAGTATAACTCAGTGTAATAATCTCTCCATAAAGCTGACACATCACTGGGTGGTTACTGAAGTCGGTGAACTCATGATGTGGCCCATGTCCTCAGTGTCCCCGTTCACACCTTGACAGTGTCTACTTTTAAACAATAGGCATTGACGTCCTTTGAGATGAAAGCATTCTATGGCTCACATAACAAATAGCCTATGGGAGGAATCAGCAAGGAAGCTGGCTTTGTGCTGGCAGGACCTAGAGCACCTAACTGTCACACCGGAGATGAAACACTGATGAAGTTAATGATTTTTTGCATGCATTGTCAACTGGGAGCACTTCCTGCAAGCATACTCTGTGTGGGTTGCAATATACTAGAAGCACTGTAGGTTTGGGCTTTGGAGACTCAAGGTCATGGCATTTGAAATACATGTTTGTGAGCCAGGCCCAGTGGTGCACGCCTGTAATCCCAGTGGCTCAGGAGGCAGAGGCAGGAGGACTGCAAGTTCGAGACCAGAGGCAGTCTGTGTAACTTAACGAGACCCTGTCTCAAAAAGTAAAAAAATGGGCTGAGGTGCAGCTCAGTGGTCCAGCACTTGCAGAGCATGCAAGCGCGAGGCCCTGGGTTCAACCCCCAGCACCACAAAAAAAAAGAAAAAAGAAAAAAGAAATAGATGTTTGTATGTCTGTATTTGTATTTAGTACAGGTTGAGCATCCCTAATCCAAAATTCCAAGATCTGAAAAGCACCAACAATGATGGCACAAGCAGATAATCAGATACCATGACAAAATTATTAAAAATATTGTATACAACCAGGCGTAGAGGCACACTCCTGCAATCCCAGCAACTTAGAAGGCAGAGGCAGAAGGATGGCATAACTTAGCAAGACCCTGCCTCAAAATAAAAAATAAAAAATGGGCTGGGGGTGCATCTCAATGGTAGATCACTTGCACAGTATGTGCCAGGCCCTGGGTTCAACCCTCAAGCACAGAAAGCAAAACAAACAAAATAACTGCGTAAAATTACCTTGAAGCTATGTGCATAAGACATCTATGGAAAACAGATGAATCTGTGTTTAGGCTTGGGTCCTATCCCCCAAATATCTCATTGCATATATCCAAGTGTCCTAAAATCCAAAAAAGTCTGAAATCCAAAACACTTTTAGTCCCAAAAGTTTCAGATAAGGGACACTAAATCTGCACATTCATCTCAGTCACCATCTTGGCTTAGTCTATAAAAGTGTCGCCTTTGGGAAGGTGCACTGGCCAACTGTGAGACCATGCAAGAAAGTATAATAGCGAATACATTTAAAATTACCACTCATGTGCATCCTGTGAGGACAAAGCACTTCAATTTACTGTCACAAAAAACATGCTGGGGTCACATAGAAATAAAAAAGAGACTCTTAAGAATGCATTTTAAGGACATCCTCTCTTTTATTCTAGATCAACATCAACACTCCTTTCTTCCCTGACACACTCCATGGGACAATTAGGAAAACTTGACAAAAGAACACACAAGCCCCCCCACACCCATAAATACAGAGACATTCACATCCAAGACAGCTAGCATGGCAGTGAAGAACTGCCCAGTCAAGACCTGCAAAAGGCCAAAAGCCAAGAGGCCAGCCCCGTATTGGTGGCTGCTTTCCTCTTGGGCCATCTTCTGATTTCAGAAAAGATTTCTGAGTGGCTTGGAGCAGCATTTCTAATGTCTTTATGGGGCCAAGAGGACAGGAACTAGCGACCTCAGACTGCCACTGAGTTGCCTGTAATTTCAGACAGAACAGAATGAAATAAAGCATTACTACAGGTGAAGACATGATGAAGTGTTTAATAAGCACAAATTAAAAGCCAGAATGCTTTAATACAACAATTTTAGCCAGATGTGGTGGTGCAGGCCTGTAATCCCAGCGACTCGGGAGATGGAGGCAGGAGGATCATAAGTTCAAGACCAGACGTAGCCTGCATAACATAGCAAGACCCTGTCTCAAAAAAGTAAAAAAAATAATGGGCTGAGGGTGCAGCTCAGTGGTACAGCACTTGCAAAGCATGCAAGCATGAGGCCCTAGGTTCAACCCTAAGTACTGCAAAAAAATAAAATAAAAAATAAAAAGTCTAAAATGGTAGGCACCTAAAAATAGGTGCAAACTGTATACAGCCAGGCACAGTGGCTGCATACAACTGACATCGCTGTAGGGAAATAAACTACAATTGTAGTGGAAGACTCAGTACAGTCCTATTGTTCCATGCTGTTTAGTGACCAAAAAAAAAAACCAAGGCAGAAAGAAGGTTGTTGTTGTTAGGTGCCATCGAGTTGTGTCTGACTCCTAGCAACCCTTAAAGGGTTTTCAAAGGCTGATTGTTTTATCGGGATTGCCACGGGAGTGGATTGCCATATCCTTCTCCCATTTTTGTAGTGCTGGGAATAGAACCTGGGACCTCAGAGACTGCAGAGCAGCGCCCTACCAACTGAACTAAATCCCAGCCAGAAAGAAGCTAACATACAGGAAATCTTAAGAGGATGACTAAGAAATTTGAATCTGAATGTCATATGCAGAACTTTATACACAATGATCTTTACATACGCATTCTTCCCAAGCCCACACGTTAAGAGTTACAAAAATGGAACAAGTGCTTTTTACCTGCAGGATGGAAAAATGTGTGTCCACTGGGACTGTGCTGTGTATTAATCTGCATTCCTGACAAAGAGGTATGACCTACTGGGTTTGAAGGGACTGTGGTTTCAAAAGCAAAGGAGTCCTGCAAGATGAGTCAGTTGTCACAAGTGTCCTGGTGACTTAGAATGGATGCGTGGCGAGGCCTGAGGTGGCGAGGATGAACACGGAGGCAGGAGAACGGGATGGGAAGAGTCCACGTGGCCCTCCGTGTCTTCTCCTGCCCCGGGAGCTCTGTGATTACGCTGAGCTGTGCGGAAGGGAGATGGCTAATGCGAACCCTCGGGCCTCTGCCAAAAACGAAAGGGAGGCGGTGGCAACAGCAAAGCCTCTTGTGCAACCAGGTGGATGACTTGGCTTTTTCATAGCCAAACCTTGCTTCCTTTCCAGTTCCTCCCCGTCCTGCACCACCCTGCCTCGTCAGAGATCTGCACGGGATTCTAGAAGACACCCTTGCCATGCGATTGTCGCAAGCACTGACACAGGGAGCCAGGCCCTGTGGGTGCAGAATGTCTGCTGCAGCAGGCTTCACGCTAAGAGAAAAATCTGCCCAGCTTCCCACCTCATTCCTACCCCAGCTTGCACAGGGAACAGCTGGCCTCTGAAATTTCACTATGCTGTGCTTTGATCCTCCACTTCTGTGGCCTGGATACACGCTTCCTGCGCTGAGGAGTTGGGATTGGAAATGTGAATGCGTGCAGAAGGCCGCTCCCTAGGAGTAGAGACAATGTGAGCTGATGCTACAAGCCTCGGGTAGCGTAGGAGGGCCCAGGCACAACCTGGGCTTTGCAGACTGACAGCACTGCCCCACAGACCACTAACAGGTTAACTGGAAGCGGCGCTCGAGCCTGACCTAGTTGCAGGAAGCACACAAGCAGGACTTTCTGCTTCAGGCCTGACCTCATTCTCTGAAAGAATCTCAGCACCATCAGAGAAGTCTCTCATTTCTCCTCCACCCTGGCAACACTTAGCGCTGAGTAAGAACAGACCCTCAGCCAACACCTCCTTCCAACCACCACAAGCCCAACAGCCCAAGTGTGCCCTCCCGGGCCAGCTCTACGGCCCGCCCTTCCGCATGAAGGGGTGCAGACCTTGACTTTGGTTTTGGGGCATGACCGCACCCACAGATTCAGCTGGCCAGGTTGAAATCATCCTCAGGACGAAACCATCTCACCTAAGTACTTCCTGGATGCTGCTACCATTTGCTTCCGGGAGGAGAGCACATTGATGCTTACTCTGAGTACCTCTATTAATAAGTGACTTGCACTGGTTTTTCCTTGGGCCCTCATCTGGCAGAAGGCCACGCACTCACCCTCATACATCTCCAGGATGTGGACAGTGTCCCCAATCTGCAAGGAGAGCTCCACATCTTGAGAAGCGTTGTAGTTGTAGATCGCTGGAAAGGAGAAAAAAGAGGGGGAGGTTAGGAAACCTGTCACTAGGGGGCAGTTTCCGGGGTTAGTGATCTGCTTATTCAACACACAACCTGCTATTAAATGATTTCATGACAATCGCCCGGGGTACGACGTCCGACAAATGCTGGGTGATTGTCGGGGACATGGCTGATTGTCCGGGACATGGGTGATTGTCGGGGACGGTATCACATGCTGCGTTAGAGAGTGGTGATGGGGTGACAATACTCACAGACGTGGTGGCCCCTGTTCCCAGAGCACTGAACAGCCTAGTGGAGAGAGCTATTCAGTATATAATCACAGAAATAACTATATAACTAAAACTGAAATAAGCGTTAGGAAAGAAACATCCAACCTACGATGAGAATACATTGTGGTTTTCCGTTTTCAAGTCCTCTCGTTCATCACGCAACAGTCAGCCTGAAATCCCACTGAACCTGTGATCTCTAGGGCACCAGGGAGCAATCTCTTGGCTTCCCTGCTACAGTATTTAGCAGCCAAAAGGCTACACACAAGTGCTATATGCCCTCTAGTAACGGAATGACACACAACCCACAGGATGGCGGCACCTTGTCCCAGGCCCGGAAACCCTGGCCTCGGCAACCTTGGCCACCACAGGCCTTATGACTAGCAGTGGCTGGGCCACGCTGTGAAAAACAGTAGTCTAACTCACAACTGCAAAAAAGAAGACGGCAAGCGAATATTAAGCAGCCAAGAGCTCTGCACAGATATTTTACCAAAAATTATATATGAGTGACTAATAAGCACATGAAAAGATATTCAACAGTAGTAGTCATGGGGAAATGCAAATTAAAACCACAATCAGATACCACTTCACACCTACTAGAATGACTACAGCAGAAAAAAAAAATTTTTCAAGGGCAGACACTGGCAAGAACGTGGAGTACCTCGAACTCTCATACATGGCTAGCAGGAAGACAAAATGACGAAAGCCCTTTCAGAACCCAATTTGGCAATCTCTTAAAAGTTAAACATAAATTTACCATTGTTGTTGTTAGGTGCCGTCACATAGCGATCCTACGTACAGCAGGCGAAACACTACTGTCAGTGCCTCTCTGCTGTTCATAGGGTTTTCAATGGCGGATTGATTTTTGGGAGTGAATTGCTGGGTCCTTCTCCCAAATTTACCATATGACCTAGGAAATCCACTACCAAGAATCCACAAAGGGAAATGAAACCGTATACCTACACAAACCAAACCAAACCAAACCAAAACAAAACAAAAAAAACAGCATATCTGAATGTTCACAGTTACTATAGCAGGTCAATAAATAGGCCCCCAAAGGATTCAGACAGACCCCCATATCAAATCCCTACAACTTGTGCAGACTATTTGAGAAGGCAGACAAGGTGATTAAGTTAAGAGAAGAAGCCTTCTCTTAGTTATCAGCAATCACACATGTCCTTTTAAGACAGATGCAGAGAGTTTTGAGAGAGACAGAGGGGCAAAGCGAAGATGGAGGCAGAAACTGCAGTGATGTGATTTTTCATGTCAAGGACTGTCAGCAACCACCAGAAGTTGGATGAAGCAAGGAACAGAAGCTCCCTATAGCCTCCAGAGGAAACACAGACCTGTCCATACCCTCATCGTCAAATTCTGGACTCCAGAATTGTGAGATGATAAATTCTTATTCCTTCAACCCGTCAAGTTTGTGGTAATTTCTTATAAGGAGCAACAGGACACCACTACAGCAGCATCATTCATAATAGTCAACAAACAGAAAAAACTTACCAGCTGATGGCTGAATATACAAACTACGGTATGTCCCTTGGAATCTACAAGACATTCATTATATGATCCCTCAGACACCAAAATCCATGGATGTGCAAATCCCTCATATAAATTGGTATATTATTTGCATATAGGGGCTGGGATTTAGCTCAGTTGGTGGAGCACTGCTCTGCAGTCTCTGAGGTCCCGAATTCAATTCCCAGCACCGCAAAAATGGGAGAAGGACGTGGCAACCCGCTCCCAAGGCAATCCCGAAACAGTCAGCCACTGAAAACCCTATGAGGGTCGCTATGAGACGGCACCTAACAACAACAACAACAATTTGCATATAACCTAAGCATATCCTCTTGTATATTTTTAGATCATCTCTACATTACTTATAGTAACTAATACGATGTGAATGCTATGTAAATAACTGGTATATTGTACTGTTTAGGAAATAATGACAAGAAAAATGTCTGTACGTGTTCAGTACAGATGCAATTTCTTTTCCATTGTTTATCTGTGGTTGGATGCAGAACCCACAGATGCAATGGAATACTACTTAGCAACAAAAAGGAATGACACACTGACCCATGCTATACCATGGATGAACCTTTAAAAAAATATATTTTATGATTCCATTTATTCTTGCAATGTTCAGGACAGGCTAACCTATCAGCTAGTACAGCAGATTACTGGTTGCCTGGAGCTAGGGATGGGAATGGTGACTGAGCAACCTGCCCACTCATGAGCTCTTGGGGGAGGTGGAAACATCCCCCAAACTAGACTGTGGTAATAGTTATAGAATTGCACAAATGTATTATAAATCACTGGATTGTATATTGAAAATATACAGATATTATGGTGTGTAAATGGTGCTTCACCAAAACTTTTTAAGTAGAGTTATTTCTTGCCTTCACTCTTCTGATGAGTAATCTGTGTCCTTCCAAGAAAACAGAGCCACCTTGGAGACTAAGGTCTCTGGACATTTATCTAAGGACACAAGGAACCAGGATGCTTTGCAATCTCTTTAGGTCCAACAGCATATAAGGACAGTCACTCAACCTATCTGCACACACCACAGGCAGGCAGGAAAAAAGTCCTACTCATAACCAGGGAAGAAAGGCGTCCCCGTCATGGCCAGTGGCAGGTGTACCCAGGAGCACCCTGCCCCGGCAGCCTGGCTTAGCTACGGTCAGCCTGTCAGTGAATGCGAAGGAGCCTACCTCCGGCTGCCTCTCCCAGGTGGCCTCTCCTTTATGAAGGAAGTCACCAAGTCACAGCAACTGGCATGGGAGCCTGGGCCAATTGTGTTGGCATTTATTTACAACCGAGATTTTTTTTTTCTTTTGCGGTACTGGGGGTTGAACCCAGGGCCCCGCGCCCAGCCTTTTTTTTTTTTTTTTTTTAACTTTTTGAGACAGGGTCTTGCTAAATTATGCAGACTGCCTCTAGTCTCAAACTTGTGATCCTCCTGCCTCCGCCTCCCAAGCTGCTGGGATTACAGGTGTGTGCCACCGCACCCGGCTGGACCGAGTTTTTTTTTAGCCTGAGGCCCGGCTGGTGAGGCGGGTCTGGAGAGACAGCACAGAATGCGGGAGGCAGCGGCTCCTGACTCCTGTCCCTGTTCCAGGTCACAGGGCTGCAGCTGGGTCTCCAGCGTGGCTCAGCCCCTCTGTGTACCGGCTGGTTTACTCCAGGGGTTTGCCCCCTAGGGCTGCGCCAGGTTTCCTGTAGAACGTGGAGCCCTCACATCCTCACCGGCCCCTCGGCCCCACGCGCTGCCCTGTACTGAGGCGCTTCCCTCTGCTGCCCCTCAGATGGAAAGGGGAAGGGCTGAGGTCACTGGGTCACGATGAGTTGTGTAATGAGCAGCTTCATCTCTTCCTGGTTCTTAGTCATTAGGAAAGTGGGTGGAGGCTCCCACCTTGCACTGGGGGGCGGGGTCCAGGCACCAAGACCTCCGGAGCAGGCACAGCAACACACAGGCACACACACACCCACGCCCAGACTAGACTGTCCCCTTACAACCTTCCTCTCTACGCCTAACAACCAAAGAGCTCCAGAAATTGCCCTGACCATAATCACCCACTTTTGCCTCTCCCATTTGCCAACATCCCCCTTCTCTAGTCAACACTCTCACATTTTCCCCTAAATTCCTTGCTGAACGCATGGTTTAACCGCAGCCTCTCTTTGTTGTAATGATCCAATCTCATATCTACAATTCAACTCAACACACAGCTACTGGCTCCTTCTTACCCCATATGAACTGGATCTCCTCTGAAGTCCCACAACAATTTTCCCTTCCGGCACAGATTGAGTTTGTAATCACAAATGATCTTGTGTAATTGTCTGCCACCAATTAGAAGATAAACTCCTTGTGATTGGGGACCTGGGTACATGTTGCTTTTATGTGGCCTCATGACAGGGTACAGGCTTGACCCTAAGGAAGATAACTCAAGGTACAATAATAACTTTTACAAAGAATGTACTTCTAGCAGGGTGCAATGGCGCATGCCTGTAATCCCAGCAATTTGGGAGGCAGAGATAGGAGGATCACAGGTTCGAGGCCAGAGGCAGCCTACATAACTTAGTGAAACTTTGTCTCAAGATCAAAACTAAAAAATAAGTTGGGGGGTGCAGCTCATTGGTAGAGTGCTTGCAAAGTATGGGCAAGGCCTGGGGTTCAAAAAAAAGTTGTTTTGTTTTTTTTTTGTTTGTTTTTTGTTTTTGTGGTCCTGCGGGTTGAACCCGGGGCCTCGTGCTTGCATGCTTTGCAAGTAAGTGCTGGTCTGCTGAGCTGCACCCCAAGCCTTTTTTTTTTTTTGAGACAGGGTCTCGCTAAGTTACGCAGACTGCCTCTGGTCTCCACCTTGCGATCCTCCTGCCTCTGTCCCCTGAGCTGCTGGGGTTACAGGTGTGTGCCACCACGCCCGGCCAAAAAAAATGTATTTTTAAATAACATTTTTATTCCTTCTATAAAATCCACCAAAGAGTTCAGTTATTCACCACTTCTTCCCCAAACTCAAACACACTTCTGCTTTCTTCCAAAGAGGCAGCTGTGGTTTCCCACCACTCAGAAAAGAGACGTCAGAATCACCTCTCTGGCCACTTTCTGTTTGTCATACAAGAAAAAAAAAATTACACCTTTCCAAGCTAAGCTTTGAAACAGATTCACACAGGGCATCTAACCCTTCAAAAACGTCTTTCACGAGAGTGCTAAATCACCACTTAGAGGATGTCTGTGCAATCTGTTTCATATCTCTGGGCAGAAGGACAAAGACTCCCATCACCTAGAGCCACCATCTATTAAATCCACCTCTTCACTTTTGGGCCATGCCCACATATCCACCTTAGGACACCTCACACTGCCACCGTATCTGCATCTTCACTGTCACACATATCATAGTAATCGTGCAGAGCAGATACCACGCCCACATAATTTAATGAGGAAACCCAGGCTTATAAGGGTTAGGCCCACCTTGAGAGCACCGAGACTTAGGCAGGCTGCAACCTTCACCACATTTGACCAGAGGGTCCACAGTAGGAAAGACGTGCCCGGAAAGAACCAGAAACACAGAACAGCCTAGACTTCCCTCATTAAATGAGAATCGTCGCTCCCAAACCAAGTTTTATTATACAAATTCATGAGGGGTGACCACGTCTGCTAGGCTGGTGTCATTGTGAGAAGAGGAATACCATCAATGCACTTGTTGTTAGGTGCCATAGAGTTGGTATCCAGCTCACAGCGACCCTACATACAATAGGCGAAACACTATTGTCAGTGCTTCTCTGCTGTTCATAGGGTTTTCAATGGCTGCTTGTTTTTTGGGAGTGGGTTGCCGGGTCCTTCTCCCAAGCCTACAGCACTTAGTGTTCCTAGGAGGTCTCCCATCCAAGTACTAACCAGGCTGGACCCTGCTTAGCTTCTGAGATCTGACGGGATCGGATGCCACAGGGCTACAGCTACAGGCTTAATGCACTTAGGGGCTATGTTTTCCCCTGAGAACAGGAAGAGCTCTTACAGGAAAAGCTGCCGAAAAGGGAAACCAAGGAAAACCTTAAGGTTAAACAGAACAGAATTCAACACTCAACTCTGCCACTTACAACACTGCGTGACTTTCAGTGAGGTGGTCTGGACTTCAGGTTCTCGTAGGTGAGACGGACTAGACTGATAACTCTAAAAGACCTCGGGCTCGAACGTCATGATTCATGAAGTACCGATCCAGCCCTGAGAGACACACCGTGTTGCTCTGAACTGGCAGACACCACAGTGCCTTGTTTTGGCTGAAGAAATTAAACAAGAACAGGGAGTTGCTGAGTATAAGCTGCCTCCCTGGCTGCCTTGTGCAAGACTGGGAAAGAGAAATTGCTGGAATTCTTCCCTAAGCAGCTTACTGTTTCTATCAGGAAAGTGTAATTTTGCAGAGCCAAATACACAAGACAGTGTGTCTACAGATGTAAAATAGTTTGCATTTTATCAAATCCTTGATTTAGCTTTTTCTTTTAAAGTAGGCTTAGAGGAGAGAAGAAAAAAGGAGAAAATAAAATTGAAGCCCTGGGATTACGCAGTAAGAAACCAACAGAACAGACCTACCAGTCACAAATAGGATCAGTTTTGATGATGAAAAGTCCAAGGGTTACTAGTAATAAATCTTCCTAATGAATTAGGTTCTTTCATGAATCCCCAAATTATAACTCCCGGGAGAATAACTAAAACATTTCATTTTTTTATGAGTCATCTAATAGAATCTACAAAAGGATCCAGCAAACACAGAATGAGGTCCTGACTGGAGTTGTATTAATATTAAAAAGATGTCATTATTATCTTGATCTGTCTAGTTTCAGCCATTAGTTCTACAAAAATTAAAGAGGCATAACTCTTCTTTCATCTTCACCCAGGCATTAATGCAATGATATTCTAGAAGGCCAAACAGATCTTTATTTTCTTTCGCTCTTTAATTATAATATACGATAAGGATTAGAGAATTACATTCAACAGTAAATATGACACCAAGAAGTAAGAATCTGTAGTTTGAGGCTTATAATTACAATTAACCAGCAGTTGTAGCACTGTGGCATCTGTCCGATCCCATCAGATCTCGGAAGCTAAGCGGGGTTGGGCCTGGTTAGTACTTGGACAGGAGACTGCCTGGGAACACCAGGTGCCATAGGCTTGGGAGAAGGACCTGGGAACCCACTCCAAAAAAAAAAAAAAACAATCAGCCATTGAAAACCCTATGAACAGCAGAGAAGCACTAACAATACTGTTTCGCCTGTTGTACTTAGGGTTGGATGAGCTGGATACTAACAACAACAACAAATTACAACTGAGTTCCAAAATGGTCTTTGTGCAATGAGATGACAATGTCACTTCTTGCTCAGATCTAGCCAGGCCAGAGGCTATCGACCAGGACGCATCACTTTACTTCTCTCCAACAGCACTCCACAAGAGCAGGACCCCATAGAACTCTTCATTTACTAAGCCACTTACAAAAGTAGAGGATATCAGGGCTGGGCGTGGTGGCGCACGCCTGTAATCCCAGCAGCTCGGGAGGCGGAGGCAGGAGGATCACAAGTTCGAGACCACAGGAAGTCTGCGTAATTTAGCAAGACCCTGTCTCAAAAAAAGTAAACAAATGGGCTGGGGTGCAGCTCAGTGGTCCAGCACTTGCAGAGCATGCAAGCACGAGGCCCTGGGTTCAAACCCCAGTATCACACACAAAAAAAAAAAAAAAAAAGTAGAGGATATCATGACCAATTTATTGGATTTTACATAGAAAATCAGGCAGCTGCAGTGGTACACCTCCCTAATCCCAGTGACTGGGGATGCTGAGGCAGGAGGATCACAAGTTCGAAGCCAGAGGCAGCCTGTCTAATTTAGCGAGACAATGTCTCAAAAAAATAAAAAAGTAAAGAATGGGCTAGGGGTGCAGGTCAGTGGTAAGAGCTCTTGCAAAGCATGCGTAAGGCCCTGGGTTCAATCCCCCAGTATGGGGGAAAAATATTTATATCCTAAGGATTATATATTTGTAGACTGAATATCTTGACCTGGACACACATTTCTCAGATATAAACTCAACTATGGTCTATTGTTTGGGGCTGGGATTTAGCTCAGTTGGTAGAGCACTGCACTGCAGTCTGTGAGGTCCTGAGTTCAATTCCCAGCACCGCAAAAATGGGAGAAGGGCCTGGCAATCCACTCCCAAGGCAATCCCGAAACAGCCATTGAAAACCCTATGAGGGTCGCTATGAGTTGGATACGCCTCAAAGGCACCCAACAACAACAACAACAAATGGTCTATTGTTGGCTCGCTGGTATCAAGTGATTATCTACAAGCCATCTCATTTAAATTAACATGAGATTAAATTTATACACACCTTTTAAAGGGGCAAGCTGAAACAAAGCAACTCAAAATCATGGAATAAAACGTCTATAGTCTACAAACATAGAGGATTTTTCCCCTACAGCTTCCCCAACTAAAACACAGAGATCACGGCACACTCTTTGTACAAACTGAGCAGCCCCAAAAGGAGAATTCGTTCGGATTCTAAACGAGACCTGCCTTCCCCTCTCCGCCTTCCCTTTCCTTTCCCTGTTCAGCCTCCCACTCTCTCATGGCATCCTCAAAGCTGGACACTGGCACCCTAGTCAACATACCAGGGGAAGTCTCTCAACGAAAACTGTGCATTAGGAAGGACTGTAGAGATCAGAGGACAAGTTAGCCTTGAGGGCCTTTCTGAGGTAAGGGCTGCTGGACAATGACATGCAGGTGTCCCCAGGGACAGCAAAGCCATTTGACCGCAGGGAGCTAAGCACAGAGCTCCCCCCAAGAAGCAGAACCTGGTGAGGAATATTTTAATATTTTAACTGTTTCCTTGCTGCCCTTTCCAAGCATTTCTGCAGCAATTCAACTGAAGAACCAGAGCATTATTCAGAATACCACTGATGGCTTCAATCATGTAACTCATTCTGTTGTTGTTACTAGGTGCTGTCAGGTTGCATCCAACTCATAGTGACCCTATGTACAATAGAACAAAACACTCCCCAACACTGTGCCATGCCTGGCACTCTTGTCAGTGTTTCTCTGCTGTTCATAGGGTTTTCAATGGCAGATTGTTTTGGTGGTGGACTGCCAGGTCCTCTTCTCTAGCCTGCAGCACCTGGTATTCCCAGGCGGTCTCCTATCCAAGGACAAAGCAGGCTGACCCTGCTTAGCTTCTGATATCTGGCATCATCAGATGCCAGGGTGCCATGGCTGCAGACATAACTCAATCTGTAGATAATATTAACTGTTATTCAAGCCTCTAGTTCTACTAGTCTCTATTCGTCTCCACTGATCTGTCTTGTTAATCAAAATAGGAACAGTAAAAGACAAAAAAATCTGAGGACAACTGAAGCAGTTTTAAACTAAAGGAGAGAAACCAACTAATCAGCCTTCCTCCCATCAAACAAAGTGTATCAGCAGGTTGCTCCTGGTACACATTCTCATTAAGCCAAGGTTACCCAGATCTAGGATTAAAATGGTCAGATCTAAGACTATACTGAGTTTACTGCATCCAAGTGACTGACATAAATCCTAAGTAAGGCGGAGAATCAAAACTTACAAACCAGAAATTATTATGATGTTGTTGTTGCTGTTAGGTGCCGTCGAGTCGAGTCCGACTCATAGCGACCCTATGTATAGCAGATCAAAACACTTGCTGATTCTGTGCCAAGCAAACCATCATAATTATATATGTTTAAGCCCATTGTTGCAGACACTGTGTCAATCCATCTGGTGGAGGGTTTTCCTCTTTTGTGTTGACCTGCCACTCTTCCAAACATGATGCCCTTCTCCAGGGATTGTTCTCTCCTGACTACATGTCCGAAATATGTAAGACGCAGTTTGGCCATTCTTGCTTCCAAGGAGCACTCTGGTTGCACTTCCTCTAGGACAGTTTTGTTGGTTCTTTTGGCAGTCCATGGTATGTTCAATAGACGTCTCCAGCACCACAATTCAAAAGCATCAATTCTTTTTCTGTCTCTCTTGTTCAATGTCCAGCTTTCACAACCATATGATGCCACTGAAAATACCATGGCATGAGTCAGTTGCACCTTCGTCTTCAATGTGACATCTTTGCTTCTCAATACTCTAAAGAGATCTTTTGCCACAGCTTTTCCTAGAGAAATGCGTTTTTTGATTTCTTGACTGCTGCTTCCACGGGTGCTGATTATAGAATCTAGAAAAAGCACTTTTAAATGATGGCTAAAAATGCCAGTGACTATTTTCTACCTGTGTACATGAATCTGAGACAAAAAACCATTTGCTGAGGAAAAGATTGATTTCCAACCAGGTTATAAAATCCATCAATGTAAAAATATCCACCTGAAAGTGAGATAAGACCAGCAGCAGCCTCTGACCAGGTTTACTTCCCAGCAGGGCGCTCAGCCCAAGACCTGTGTGAGGACAAGCTCTGGCCAGACTCCCAGAAGCCCATGGTTCAGATGCGGGAGGGTCCTAGAAATGAATCCCAGCCTCCTCAATGTTATACCCACCAGAACCACATCTTACTGAACAGTAGTGAGAAAACACAATGTACATGTATATGCAGCTGTACCACTATGGTGTCCAATCCCATCAGATCTCGGAAGCTAAGCAGGGTCAGGGCTGGTTAGTACTTGGATGGGAGACCACCTGGGAACATCAGGTGCTGTAGACTTGGGAGAAGGACCCAGCAGCCCACTCCCAAAAATCAATCCACCATTGAAAACCCTATGAATAGCAGAGAAGCACTGACAATAGTGTTTCGCCTCTTGTACGTAGGGTCGCTATGAGTCAGACACCGACTAGATAGCACCTAACATTACAACAACAACATATGTATATGGCCAGGAAAGAAAAGCAATAGCCAAAGGAGAGAGCCAGAAAGTGCAGAGATCTGGGAAATCACTTGACCCAATCTTGTGAGGAAATGTGTATGTGTGTGTGTGTGTGTGTGTGTGTGTATGTGTGTGTGTATGTATAAATTTAAAAGTGACAGACCTAAGTGAAACGAAACAAGTCACGTCATTGAAGATACTCTATACAGTGTGGCCAGATCTACCACCCTAGACTCCCAGGCAAGTGATTTAATCTTATCTTTATCTGGTTTCCACTTCCTCATTTTGTGACCCGGTATTTTACCTACTATGGTATGAGTATCGTAGGAATAAAGAAACATACAAATGAACAACATATTCTCCACAGGTACAGCCTTCATGATGACCAAAACAACCCGTTTCCCTAATTTACTGCAGGTTAACGCCTACCTCCATGTATATGATTCCAGAGGCTCGCAAATACCAGCATGCATCAGAAACACTCAGATGTCTGGGTCCTAAACCTCAGGGTTTCTGACTCAGTCGGTTAGGAATGGGGCCTGGGGATCTGTACTTGCAGCATGTTCCCAAGTACTGCTGACTTGGCTGGTTTAGGGATGACACTTCAGATGGCTCCACCTTCCCGCACTGAGGCCCCATCCAAGCCAGCATAGCAGAAGGAGCCAGCACGGTCCTCATTTTATAGATAAAGACAGAAATCCGCTTGCTGAACGTGAAGAGGATTTGAAACACTGGCTGATGAAGATCAAAGAACACAGCCCTCAGTAAGGACTGCGCCTCAACATTAGAAAAACAAAAATCCTTACAACTGCATCAGTAAGCAACCTCCTGATAACTGGAGAAAAGATTCAGGTTGTCCAAGATTTGCTTTACTTGGTTCTACAGTCAACACTCACAAAAGCAGAAGTCAAGAAATCAGAAAACACATTGCACTGGGAAAAGACGTTGCAAAAGATCTCTTTAAATTGGTGAAAAGAAAAGATGTCACCTTGAATACTAAGGTGCGCTTGACTCATGCCATGGTATTTTCAGTCACATCACATGGTTGTGAAAGCTGGACATCGAATAAGGGAGAAAGGAGAAGAATTGATGCTTTTGCATTATGGTGCTGGTGACAAAGACTGAATATAGTATGGGCTGCCAAAAGAACCAACACATCCATTCTAAAAGTGCAACCAGAGTGCTCCTTGGAAGCAAGGATGAACAGACTTTGTCTAACGTATTTTAGACATGTTGTCAGGAGGGACTGATCCCTGGAGAAGGACGTGATGTTTGGGAGAGTGGCGAGTCATCAAAAAAAAGGAAGACCCTCAACTAGATGGGTTGACACGGTGTCTGCAACAATGGGCTTAAACATAAAAAGGATCGTGTGCCTGGCACAGAATGGGGGGGTGTTTTGTTCTGTTGTTCATAGGGCCGCTATGAGTTGGGCCCAACCCCACGGCACCTAACAACAACAACAACAACAACAACAACAACAATCTCTAGGAGATGAAGAGGTCTGGAATATCACATAAATTGTTAATCACACCAACAGGGACTCAGAATGAGTACATCCCACCCCTGGCTCTGTGCTTAGTGATTCTCACTGGAGGTGACTTAAAGTCTCTGCCTCAATATCCTCCCTGTAAAACAGATGTAGGGTTGGGATTTAGCTCAGTTGGTACAGCGCTGTGCTGCAGTCTCTGAGGTCCTGAGTTCAGTTCTCAGCGCCGCAAAAATGGGAGAAGGGCCTGGCAATCCACTCCCAAGGCAATCCCGAAATGGTCAGCCATTGAAAACCCTACGAGGGTCGCTATGAGTCTGATACCGACTCGACGGCACCTAACAACAACAACAACAACAACAAAACAGATGCAATTACAGCACCATCTCACATGCAGGGTTCTTGCAAGTTGTTGTTGCTATTAGGTGCCAATGAGGAGTAAGGAATAATAAATGTGAAGCACTTAAATTTGTATCTGGTACGTAGTAATCGCTGGGTGCACGTTACCTACCTTTTATCACTACTAAGTAAATGACAGAGCTGAGGCTCAAAACCAGATCTTCGGATTCATTTTCAATCACTGTCTACACCAGTGCCTTTCGGTACTGCAAAACAACATCGGGGAGTGCCACAAAACCCTTTCTTTCCCTTAATTTTGAGCCCTCTAGAACTAATTGGGAGAAGGACCTGGCAATCCACTCCCAAGGCAATCCCGAAATAGTCAGCCATTGAAAACCCTATAAGGGTCGCTATGAGTCAGATACCGACTCATCGGATACCGACTCGACGGCACCTAACAACAACTAGAACTAATAGAAATTCTAGATCCAATTTAAAAAATAGCCCATAATGAAGTAAGTGGCTTGCTTAAGATCATACAGTTAGTTGGAGGCAAGCCCAGATGAGCAAGCTGGAGCCATTTTTTTCAAGGCCCATATAAATGATCTTTATAATAAACTGCACTGTATTCTATTATACCTCTAAACAACGAAAACAGTAAAGGAATAAAAACAAATGAACAATTACCATTTATGCAATAAGCAATCAGTCAATGCACCAAATAAATAAGCAAGCAAACATCAGTTGTGTGAATGTATGAGGAGCTAACCCTTTCATATAGTTACCTTCTTCATATATACATTTTTAGTAATCAAGTAAAATTTTCTTTTTGAGATACAATTAATTAGAGTCAACTCAACACACAGATATGGAAAATCTTTTTGAATTTCTAACAGAAGAAAGGTTAAATATATTATTCAAATTCAGAGGAAACAAATTTAATTTCACAGAGGATACTTCATGATAATCACTTTACATTCTTAAAAATTCACCTGAACTGCACTTTCTTTTCAAATACAGTTTTACAAAATCAAAAGCAGAGTGGGAGAGTTTTGCAACTTCAACAAGTCTCTCAAGTGATCTCCAAAGTAGTAAAGTATTTTAGGCATGAATGCTCATAAAAACAAAATACAGCCCTTAAGATATGACCAACTAACTTATGACACAATCTAAATGTTAATAGGAAAATTATATATTTCCAACCAGAAATCAAGGCTTGCTTGTTTTCTGGCATTTAAAAATAAAAACCACTCTCAAAGTAGTGGAAAATGTATTTGCTGGCCTTCCAACAATAGCATGTTATACTTTCCTTCAGTATAACTCACTATAATGAGTCGTTGGTAAGCAGTGACCTATAGTAATTGCATTGGCCACCAACTGAAAGCGCAACGTCCCAAATTCTGCCTCTGACTTGTCAACCACAACAGAGGAGACCCTGACCACCAACACGCATCATGTGACGAGGAGTTGTGCCTATCCCATATGTACACCTCGAGGCCCACTCACATCCCCAGTCCATCTCCCTGCCTCGGGAGAAATTTCCTTTTAGACTAGAAGAGCATAGTAATATATGGAAAAGGAGGGGAAAAAATACCCTAAAGATGAGTCAGTAAGAGCAGTGGGAACTGTCTGCTTTTAGTCACCCGGGCTTGACACCTACAGTCTTCTCAGACCTGCCGTTCCCCATCTCCTCTCCTACCACCTCAGACTTCACTTCGACTACGCGCTTACAAAACAATTACATCACAGGCCAATTGCAGAGATTACATAATGTTTCTAAAACCCTTATCATGGGACGGGCTAGCTGTTAGTGATATGAAACACTATTGTACCTACTCTTGCCATCCCCTAACTCTGAACACGACACAGGAGGTCAATTCCTCAGCTCCAAAATCTTCCAACAGTTCCCTATTTTCCACCCATGCATATGACTTAAAAAATTCCAAAGCTCACTGCTTGGCTGGGTTTCTTTGTTTGTTTTTATAATCCTTTTGTTTGAATGACCCTCTCTACTTCCTTCATCTGACTGAAACCTGTCCATTAATTACACTTACAAAAGTCTAACTCAACCACGAGCTTGCCCTGATTATTCCAGCCTTTGGTGGATGAACACTCAGCGTTGGCCATGTATTTCAGAGCTTCATCAACACAACTTGTTGTATGATGTGATTTGACTTTGCCTGGTGCCTCCTGGCCTGCAGCCATAGCCCTGTGGCATCCAATCCCATCAGATCTCAGAAACTAAGCAGGGTTGGGCCTGGTTAGTCCTTGGATGGGAGACCACCTGGGGACACCAGGTGCTGTAGGCTTGGGAGAGGGACCTGGCAACCCACTCCCAAAAAACAATCAGCCATTGAAAACCCTATGAACAGCAGAGAAGCACTGACAATAGCGTTTCACCTGTTGTACGCAGGGTCGCTATGAGTGAGACACCAACTCCATAGCACCTAACAATAACAACAAAGGTGCCTCCTGGGGCTCTGTGCAAAGGGATTCCCCTAAGCCAGGGCTCACACTGGGCAAGAGCAATGTGCCCGTGGGCTTCTTGACACAGGGCCTGTTGGAGGAGGCTGCTCAGGAGTCACCCATCAGTCTCTACTCACCGACCTTAAAAACTTTCCTGCCCTTCCTGAATCTTCTCAAGAGGGAGCTAAGAGGACTCCTGACGGTACCCTGTCCCATCTGTCATCAGGGAAGAGGGGAGGGGATCCGGATGGCCTAGCTCCCTGACAAACACAGCTGTTTCCAGATGTTCCTTATCCCTGTGAAGAAACAGAGGAAAGGGGAAAGATGGTTGCCTAGGCTTACAGCCATTTCTTCCCCTCTCCCTTCTCTGCCGTTTAATGGGAAGTGCCACAATTCTGTCGTTGCAAAATTGGAATCTCATTTTTGCTATTGAACTTCTTATTTATCTTTTTTTTTTTTTTTTTTTTAATCTCTTGGTCTGTGGACTCTGGTTTCCTTCTTCCTTGTCTGGAAATATAATAAGGTTACTGTCTTTAGAGAGAAAGCCTTTATTTGTATTTACCAAAAACTGGCAAAAACCCAGGAGTCCTTCAATGAGTGACTGAACAAACACGCTGTGGTACGTCAATACACTGGTATATTACTCAGCAATAAAAAGAACAGCTCTGATGCATGCAACACGAATGAATGCCAGATGAACCGTACTAAGTGAAAGAAGCCAGCCTCAAAAGGGCGCGCTCAAACTGTCCAGTTCTGGCTGTATAACACGCCAGGAAAGGGAACACTATAGGGGAGCCAGACAGATGCCTGGTTGCTCAAGGCAGAGGGGGAAGGAGGCTGACTGCAAAGGACCACGGAGACAGTGCAGGAGGAGGAAAGCGCACTGCATTCTGACGATGGTGGGGAGACATCTCCAGGTGATTCTGGCCAAGTTCAGAGAACTAAGCAAAGTAGTAAATGACAGAGCCAGTGAGTCACATAAAACGGAGTCGAATAATTTATTCCACAAAGACTGTCCAAATAACTGCTTTACTGGGTAGGGAAAAAAAAGTGAATGTGATGTGTCCTCACATCTTAGGTGAAAAAAAAAATTCTGGTTGGAAGAGGGATTTAATGTAAGAAAAACATAAAAAATGCAAGATGATATTTTTATAACTTTGGGAGAAAAAAAAAAAAGGAAGGCTTCGTTTAGCTGATAGCCAGGCCAAATAGCAAGACGACTACAGGCTTGATCAGATAAACATTAAAACTACAATACAACAAAAGGATATAAATGACAGGAAAATAACCACAAAGTTATAACACATGAGGTTAAGAGAAAAACATGGCACAAAAACGTAAATGACCAATCATGAAGAAAAATGAAAGTTTTAATTCAAGAGGAAAATAAAGAACATAACCAGGTCAATCCCAGAAGAAAGATAAATGTCCCTTACAAAAAGCATTTAACAATGTCCATTTTCACCCATGCTGTTGTTAGGTGCCGCTGAGTCAGGTCCGACTCACAGCCACAGAATGAAACACTTCCCCACACTGTCCCATGCCTGGCACTATATCAATGCTTCCCTGCTACGCCTAGGGTTTTGGATGGCTGATTATTTCAGGATTGTTTCGGGAGTGAGCTGCCAGATCCTTCTCCCATTTTGTGTGGTGCTGGGGATCAAACCCAGGGCCTCAGAGAGCACAGAGCAGCACTCTACCAATTGAGCTAACCTCAATAAGGCAAAAACTAAAGTATCAAAATATTTTAAAATATGGCAATGCCCAAGGTTTGGAAGTGTGAGAAGGTACTCAAAAATAATACTTGTGGGAATACTGACAGGATCTTTTTTCAGGAAGCCTTTATAGAAACATGCATTATGTTTTAAAATAAACATTTTATTGAGGTATTATATTATAATCGCATTATACAGTTTGATGAGCTATTAAGAAATGAGTATTTGGGCGCGGTAGCACACACCTGTGATCCCAGCAACTCAGGAGGCAGAGGCAGGAGGATTACAAACTTGAGACCAGAGGCAGTCTGTATAATTTATCAAGACCCAGTCTCAAAAACTAAAAAAATGGGCTGGGGGTGCAGCTCAGTGGTCCAGCACTTGCAAAGCATGCAAGTGTGAGGCCCTGGGTTCAACCCTTAGTACCACAAAAAAGAAAAAGAAAAGTAGAGAAAAGAAAAGAAGAAAAAAGAAACAAAGAAAGAACGAAGGAAGGAAGGAAGGAGGGAAAGAAGGAAAGAGAGAGAGAGAGAGAGAGAGAGAGAGAGAGACAACAAAAGAAAGAAGCATATGTCTGTAAGCTCCACCCAGGTAAGAAATGAAATATCAGGGGCTTCCAGACACTCCCTTCATGATCCTTTTAAATTTCCTTCTCAAATGAATTCACTCTCCTAACACTATAGATGGTGTCTATTTTAAACTTATCTGTTTTAAACCAATATATAACCCAAATTAGACAGTTACTGATAATGCCCATAATTTTTCCAATGTAGAAAAAAGTATGCTGTAATATCTACATGTATTACGTTCCCATTTTTGTTAAATAAATACGTATTTTAAAAGCACAGAAAAATATTTGCAAGTCTATAAAATAAATTGTCAACAGGTGCTCAGAACATCAGAGAAAAGCACTATCTACTACTTTTAGTTTGGTTGAAAATAATGAGCAGAGATTATTTAATTATAAAGAGCAATTTGAGGTGCACAAATATATACACGCACCAGATTGTATGTGGTCGATTTGAAGGTGGTCAGAATCTCAAGTGGACCTTTTTTTAAATAACTGAGTAAAATGACTTAAAAGTTCCTGAGGATGGAAAATATCTGAGAACGGACAAGAAACTTTGAAAAAGGAAAACAGCAAGAAAACTGGCTGTTCACCCAAAAGAAAAAAGAACTGGGCTTCTTATTATCCCACATACCAAAAAATAAATTCAAGTCATAAATTTGTAAAAGACGCTCAACTGCACAACCCCAAGTTTGAAAAATCGCAGCAAACCACTTTGCAGAAGGAGGCTGCAGTGTGTGGCCCAGGCGGGCAGGTCAGGCAGCAGCCTCTCCCGCAGCACCGGGGTGAATGTGATCTGCCCTCAACTGTGTGGAAAACTATCTTCTCCAGCAATTCTATTTGAACTTCAGCAGGAAAGGGAACATCCATTCGCAAGGAAGTGTGAATAAACCCGCTTAGAGCCACATGATTTGTAATGGCAACAAAACTGGAAATAACCTGAAGGCTGAGAAAACGAAATGTATCAAAGTACATACATCCTGTGGATAATTATTCACCTGGTATGAGAAAGTGAGTCAGACCTGGAAGGCTAGCCCTGGTGTGTTGTTAAGTGGATTAGAAGGGTGGGGGTGCACTGAGTTGCTGAGTAATGTTATGTAATGTGATCCTTTAAAAAATATTTCTAAAGCAAACAGGAAGCAAAAGGCAGCCTGTACAACACATTCAGCTGGCCATGGCCTGAGACAGGTGTGGGCGCTGCATACCACACTCTTTCTAAATTTAATTTTATACCAAAAAAATTGTACTTGGAGTAAAACACATAACAAAACACACCAGCTAACCATGTATATGAGAGAAAGACCCGGCAACCCACTCCCAAAAATCAATCAGCCATTGAAAACCCTATGAACAGCAGAGAAGCACTGACAATACTGTTTCCCCTGTTGTATATAGGGTCACTGAGTCGGATACAGACTCGAAGGCACCTAACAACAACAACAACAACAACAACAACTATATATATATGTGTGTGTGTGTACAGTTCAGTAGTGTTAAAAGTATATTCATATTGTTATGACAATGTTATAACCAACCTCCAGGACTTTTAATCTTGCAAATTTTAACTCTATATCCATTAAACACTAGCTCCCTGTTCCCCTCTCCTTCAGTCCCCTCACCACCACTATGCTGCTCTTTGTTTCTATTAATTTAACAACTCAAAATACCTTACAGAAGTGGAACTGCACAATATTTATCCTTCCGTGATTCAGCATAATGGCCTTGAGGATTGCCTATGTTGTAGCATGTATCAGAATAACTTTCCTGTTTACAGCTGAGTAATATTCCATCGCCTGCAGCGGTAGCCCTATGGCATCCGATCCTGTCAGATCTCGGAAGCTAAGCAGGGGCGGGCCTGGTTAGTACCTGGATGGGAGACCACCTGGGAACACCAAGTGCTGTAGGCTTGGGAGAAGGACCTGGCAACCCACTCCCAAAAATCAATCTGTCATTGAAAACCCTATGAGCAGCAGAGAAGCACTGACAATAGTGTTTCCTCTGTTGTACAGAGGGTCGCTATGAGTTGGATACCGACTCGATGGCACCTAACAACAACAACAACAACAATATTCCATCATATATGTATCACCAAACATTGTTTCTCCATTTACCTACTGATGGATGCTGGGATTGCTTCCACCTTTTGGCTACTGTAAATAATATAGCTGTGAATATGGATATATAAATAACCCTTTGAGGCTTGGCATTCAATACACCTGAAAGTGGAACTGCTACATTGTTTGTGGTTGTTAGGTGCCACCGAGTCATGTCTGACTCATAGTGACCTTCATAGGGTTTTCGATGGCTGATTATTTCAGGATTGTTTCTCAAGTGGGCCACCACATCCATCTCCCATTTTTGTGGTGCTGTGGATCGAACTCAGGGCTTCAGAGAACACGAAGCAGCACTCAACTAACTGAGCTAAATCCCAGCCCTATTAGATCATATGGTAATCCAATGGTTAGTCTTTTTGAGGAACTGCCACACTGTTTTCCATAGAGACTGTACCATTTTGTATTTCTACCAATAGTGCACAAGGGTTCAAACTGCGCCACATCCTTGTCAACACCACCTTTGTCATGGTAGGCATCCTAATGGGTGTGAGGGGAGGTGGCATCTCACCGTCATTCTTATCTGCATTTCCCTAATGGTTAGTGGTGTTCAGAATCTTCTCATGTGCTTCCTGGCCATTTGTCTATCTTCTAAGAAGTGTCTCCTCAGTCCTTTGCCCTTTGTTTAATTGGGTTATTTAGGCTGCTGGGTCATTAAGCTGTAGAACAAATAACCTTCTGATCATTAATTACCCAAAGAGGAAGTCCAGGGGTCAAGGACTGGCACAGGCCAGAGAGGAGAGTTTTTCTTCACCTTGGATCTGAGGTGTCCCCTAAAAGTCCATGTGTTAGATGGGTCACCAGCCTGTGGGTCCTGTTGGGAGGTGGCAGACCTTTGGGATGTGTGTTCTGGCGGTAGGAAGTTAGGTAATTGGGGGCATGTCCTTGAAGGGGGTATTGGGACCTCCTCTGCCTCCTGGCCACCATGAAGTGAGCAGTTTTGCTGCACCACGTGCGCCCACCGTGATGAGCTGCCTTGCCACAGGCCTGAACACCATGGAGCCAACTGATTAAAGATCTATGAAACCACAGGCCCACATCGACCTTTCTTCCTTATGAGCTGACTATCTTTGCTTCTGTCACAGCAATACACATTTGTTCATACATGTCAGGCGTAAACTGACTCCTATGAGCTCTTACCCATCTTCCCTCAACCTACCTAAAAAGAAAGTTTCTCTTCCCTGGTTGAAGATGTATTTGTTCCAATTTCATTTGCCTTATCCAGCTGCAAGAAAATGAGATTTACACCTTCTTGCTTTTTCCTGTGGATATAAAAACGTCCATCATAGCTGGGCGCAGCGGCGCATGCCTGTAATCCTAGCGGCTTGGGAGGCGGAGCCAGGAGGATCGCAAGTTTGAGACCAGAGGCGGTCTGCGTAACTTAGTGAGACCCTGTTTCAAAAAGTAAAGAAAAAAAAAATAGGCTGGGGGTGCAGCTCAGTGGTCCAGCACTTGCAGAGCATGTAAGCACAAGGCCCTGGGTTCAACCCCCAGTACCGCAAAAAAAAAAAAAAAAAAAAAAAAGCATCCATCATGTGCACCTCAGGGTGAAAGAGTGACGTCTGTGTACATGGATGTTACAAAGACCACTGAGAACCCCAGGACAGTACACAAATGTGGGAAGCAGGAAAAATGCTACTCCTGAAAATGTTGCATTCATTCAACAAATGTTAACTAGCTCTGTTTAGCTCCTGGGGATACCACAGTAAATAAAATAGAAAAAGCCAGCAAGTGATAAATGCTGTACAAAATATCACCCTGGAAAGGGTCACATGTAGGTAGGATGGCCAGGGTCACTTTCTGACATGAGGAACCTCAGTTTTGATGATCAACGAATTCAATCCTTCATCCATAAGGACAGGGTCTCTCTACTCACTAGAATTTGAATCTTGGAAGGATTTTGACAAATCAAAATCATCTACCCAGAGGGGCCTAAATTTATCATGACATACAAATGTATTCTCATAACATTTTTCAAAAAAAAAAAAAAGTGACTTCCTTTGGTAACACCAAGCCATTCTTCTCACTCATGCTTATTTCATCTTTAATGTCCCCTTGTTGGTTATTTGAAGTCTTCTCCTTAATCATCTTCTTAACCATAAAACATTTGGCACATGTACTTTGTTTAGGGCCTGTAGCCATAGCCCTGTGGCATCCAATCCTGTCAGATCTCAGAAGCTAAGCAGGGTCAAGGCTGGTTAGTACTTGGATGGGAGACCACCTGGGAACACCACGTGCTGTAGGTTTGGGAGATGGACCAGCAACCCACTCCCCAAAATCAATTTGTCACTGAAAACCCTATGAACAGCACAGAAGCACTGACAGTAGTGTTTCGCCTGTTGTATGTAGGGTCACTATGAATCAGATACCAACTCAACGGCACCTAACAACAACAACTTTGTTTAGAGCACCAAGATCAGAATGCATGTTCCCAAGTGGGGCCCATGGGTAAGATGCTGAGCCCCAGCAAGGACGGGTCAGGTAGCCCCCAGCTCCAGGGCTATCAAGGGTGACACTGGACACCCCAAGCAGGAGCCTGTGTGAGCAATGCCAGGCAGGGAATGGCAGTGTCCCCTTTGATGGCTGGGCAGCTGTCAAGGGTACCAGAAGGGGAAGACACTTTTTGGCAAACTCCTTCACATATTTCGTTCTTTCTATTGCTGGACTTTATGAAGAAGAATGCGGCATCACGATTGGAGGAAGATTCATTAACCTGTATTATGCAGATGACAAAACTCAGCTTGCTGAAAGTGAAGAGGATTTAATGCATTCACTGATGAAGATCAAAGAACACAGCCCTCAGGATGGATTGTGACTGAACAACAAAACAAAAATCCTTACAACTGGGTCAGTATGCAACTTCATGATAAATAGAGAAAAGACTGAGGTTGTCCAAGATTTTGCTTTACTTGGTTCTACAATCAACACCGGTAGAAGCAGTAGTCAAGAAACCAAGATGCACTGCATTGGGAAAAGCTGTTGCAAAAGACTTCTTTAAAGTGTTGAAAAGTAAAGATGTCATATTGAAGATGAAGGTACGCCTGACTCATACCATGACATTTTCAGTTGCATCATATGGCTGTGAAAGGTGGACAGTGAACAAGGGAGACAGGAGAAGAATTGATGCCTTTGAATTATGGTGCTGGAGATGAACACTGAATATACCATGCATTGCAAAAAGAACCAACAGATCTGTCATAGAAGAATTGCAACCAGACTGCTACTTAGAAGCAAGGATGGTTAGATTGTGTCTTACATATTTTGGACATGTAGTAAGGAGGGACCAATCCCTGGAGAAGGACATTATGTTTGGGAGAGCGACGGGTCAATGAAAAAAAGGAAGACCCTCCACTAGATGGACTGACACAGTGTCTACAACAATGAGCTTAAACATAAATAAGATGGTGCACCTGGCACCGAATTGCAGAGTGTTTCGTTCTGCTGTACATAGGGTCGCTATGAAGTCAGACCCAACTTGACAGTGCCTAACAACGAGCTGCTAGGGAGTCTGAATCCCCTAGCCAAGAGAATCCTGACAGCCCACGGGCCTTTTTCAACATTTGTTAAGCTTTTGTGAGCCTTGTGCTTGCTAAAAAGAGGCAGGGTCCAGGGTTGCCAGAGCCCCTGCTGAAAGCAAGGAAGAAAGGAAAATGAGAGAGAAGGGCAGGATTTCTCATGAGCTCTACCACGGAGTGCTAATGTGGCAATAACTATGATTCCTGGTCTTCGTCCTATCTGCTTTGAGGGTAAAAAGATCAATTTAGAGATAGTCTTACTTATTCTCATGGGACCTCTGTGAGAGAGCTAGACTGGGTGTATCATGCTTTTATTTATATTTGAGAGAAGAAAAGACGTCTGAGTCTGGGGCAGACCCAGCCACCTGTCTCTGAGGAGGGTTACCATATGTGCGACATGAACGCGACATGAGCCACTGATTATATTTCCATTTATTTCAAAGATGGGTTTGGAAACTATTGATAAGCGATAAGGCAGGCCCTCGGGGGTATGGCTGGCCTCTCAGATCTCCTTTGAAATAATACTGGAATTACTTGAAGAAGGAAAAAAATCTGTCTATCCGCCCTAGAATCCAAACCTAAGCATGACCCACAGGCCAGAGGCTTGGAGAGATCATTCACATTCCATACTGGTACAGAGTGGGCCAGCAGGAAGAAGGCAAGAACAGCAGCTCATCAGTTTTCCTTCTGAGGAAAGAGCGTCCTCAGAAACTGCAGGACTCCTAGGCAGAAGCCAGTGCTCCCTGAAGAGGAGGAGGGAAGGCAGGAGGCAAGGTAAGACTCAGAGCCTGCCTTCTGGTTCCATCGTTTCCGCTGCATAGGAGCCTTATGTTCTTAGCATGAGCTTCTAATGCTTTCTGTTTGTACTGCCCCATGTGGTTCCCAACAGCCACAGGTGCCTACTTACATCTAAACAATCAGAACAGAGCGTAATGAAAAATCCTGAGCCTTGGGCACACTAGTAGCCTCTCAAAGTCACCATGTGGCCAGTGGGTCTAATTGGACATTGCAGATACTGAGCACTTCCATGAGCACAGCAAGTTCTACTGGACAGCGCTGGCCTGGGTGGTCCTCCAGCCTCGGACACTCTGCTTCAGGAGGAAGGGGCCATTCCACTCATGGGAGTCGGCACTCGTCCACTCTCCTTGCAGCCATTGGATTCGTAATAGTTCTTTCATGTCTTTTGTGTCTTTTAAAATTATCTCTTTGGCTTTATTGCTGTGGGTTCCTGAGGCGGTCTTTTTTTTTTTTTTTTTTTTTTTTTGGTGGTACTTGAAGGTTGAACCTAGGGCCTCGCACATACTTTGCAAGTGCTCTACCACTGGGCTGCACCCCTAGCTCATTTTTTATCTTGAGAGAGATTCTTGCCAAATAATGTGGGCTGCCTCTGGCCTCAAATCTGCAACCCTCCTGCCTCCACCTCCTGAGTTGCTGGGATTACAGGCACGAACCACCACATCCAGCCGAGGCTGTCACTTTTAAGGCAATCCATGTGCCTCATGTAGGCCCCCCTTGGAAAGGTTCTTTAATTTCCCTAAGAAACCACAGTTTGAAAACCAATGTGAGCCAATATTTCCCAGATCCTATTGGCAATTTTGTAATTGTTGTTGTTATGTTGTTAGGTGCCGTCGAGTCGAGTCCGACTCATAGCGACCCTATGTACAGCAGATCGAAACACTTGCCCATTCTGTGCCAGGCAAACAATCTTATTTATGTTTAAGCCCATTGTTGCAGACACTGTGTCAATCCATCTGGTGGAGAGTTTTCCTCTTTTGCGTTGACCTGCCACTCTCCCAAACATGATGTCCTTCTCCAGGGATTGTTCTCTCCCATGCTGACAGTTGTAGATACTCAAAATGATTGCTTGAAGAAATGAAGAGAGAGGGCTTTTTAGGTTAAAAAAAAAAATCTGTCAAAAAGTCAAAGTAACATGAGTTAGAAGGAAGGAAAGAAGGGAGGGAGGAAAGAAAGAAGGAAGGAAGGAAGGAAGGAAGGGAGGGAGGGGAAGGGATGGGAAAGAAAGGATGGGAAATAGAGGAAAGAGGGAAAAGAAAGGAGGAAAAGAGAAGGAAAATGACAGAAAAAGAAGGAAATAGAAGGCTAAGATGAAAGAAAGAGAAAAACTTGGCAGAAAGAGGTAGTACAAGAATCAGAAGAAAAACTAAAATAATAATGATTAGGGAAAAAAACATGATCACTGATATCCTCAGAGAAATGAGGTGAAATATCATGTCTGTAAAACAGAGGACAATAGAAAAAGAGATGAAAAAGACTAGAAGGACCAATCCAAAAAGTCCAACATCTATTAGAAACTTCAGAAAGAACACACAAAGTGGGTAAGAAGAAAATAAATAAATAAATAAAAAATAAAAGATATAAGAAAACTTCCAAGAATGTAACTTTCCACAATCAATGGACATCTAACACAAATAACTGAAAGACAATTCACTTCAATGTATGCCATTATGAAATTTCAGGACACAGAAATAGAGAAGATTCTAGAAACGTCTAGAAAGAAAATCCAAGTCATCCTTCAAGGAGAAAAAAAGCCAAGAGTGACTTTCACAGTTTTTAAAGTAAAGAATGGAAACTACAAGACTGTGTGGATTACTGCACACCCAATTCTGCAGGAAAATCCTTTTCAACCTAGACTTCCATACCCAGCCAAACTATCAATCACGCAGAGTGATGGATTAGAGATATTTCTAGACATGGAAGATCTCAAAAAGGTTACAATGAAACCTTTCCTCAAGGTGTTATTGCAGGATACGATCCAGGAAAACCAACAAGTAAACCAAGAAAGAGAAAGAATCCAATATTGGAGAAAGACAACGGGAAGTCCCAAAGTGATGGGAACAGGAGGTCTTGGATGGCAATCAGGGCCAGAGATAAAGAGCAATCACAACAGATTGTAAAAACAGGACAAGTGTTCCCTGAGAGATCTTTATGGCAAAAACATGCAATTGGTAGATAATCTGATAAGCTATTTGCAGGTCATAAAAATGAAGCAATTATTAAATTCAGAAGAAAAAAAATTATACAAGAAAGAAAGCATGATTGTAATACATATTTATTCAGCTGAGAATATCTGCATAGTTCTAACAGTATAAACTCTGAATCTGAATTTAACAAGCATTATGAGTACAGAGGGGAATGGCCATGTTGGAGAGCTAACACTCATCTATCAAGGGATAATGGAAGTCAGTAAATAAAACCTACTATGGTTTGAATGTGTCACCCGGAGTTCACATGCTGAAAAGTTAACCCTCAAGGCAACAGTGTTGAGAGGTGGAGCCTTCATGAATGGATTAATATCATAATCATAACCACAGGAAGCCAGTCATTATCTTAAGTGGGTTTGTTATAAAAGCAAGTTCAACTCCTTCCTGTGCTCCCATGCCTGTCCTCACTTGCCCTTCCACGTTCTATCATGGGATGATGCAGCATGAAGGCCCTTGCCAGATACTAGGACCATATTCTTGGCCAGTCCAACTTCCAGAACTGCAAGAAATAAATCTCTGTTCTTAATAAATTACTCAGCCCCAGGCATTCTGTTGGAGCCACAGAAAATGGATAAGATAATGCCCAGAACTGATGAATCAAGAGACAGTAAGACAGCAATATTGGAATTATCAATATGAATGCCAGAAGATTCCTCTTTGGAAAAGGTGACACAGAGGTGGCAGGTGGGATTTGGGTGAGCAGGAGAAGGAAAACGTTAAGATAATATGGTGTAAGCCTTTTAGAACCCTTTGCATTTTTAAAGGCTGCATGGATATATTCTTGTAATAAAGACTATCATTATTTCAGTTACCCAGCCCTCAAGGCTCTGCCACCCACGCTCTCCTTAATGGACCTCTCTGCCTGCTCCAGCCTTCACCCTTCCCCAGCAGAGATCCAACATGTCATGGTGCCATCACACAAGATAGTTCTTGATTGTGAGGAACCGGCTGGTGTTATCTTCCCTGTCAGCTTTATGCTCACACTGGAAAATAAGCAATGTCATTAACTTTGGCATCTCCTGCTGGCCCAGCACAGAGCTGAAAGCAGAAAGAAAAACACTGGATCAGGTAAAAAGATCCCACTCGGCGTGGACTTGGACTGTCACCAGAATCGCTACTCGGGCTGCATCAGTGTCACACCCTTGTACCAATCCAGCCTTCCCTGGATTACAGCAAGGGGGGCTCCACACATCATGGCGGACATCCTGCATGTGAGTGGGTAGCATGGGAGAGCAGAGCTCTCGAGCCATCGCAGGTTCTGTGCCCAGCCACCAACGCACCCTGCAGGGGCAGCCTTAAGACAGTCATGGACGGCCGGGCGTGGTGGTGCACGCCTGTAATCCCAGCGGCTCGGGAGGCGGAGGCGGGAGGATCGTAGGTTCGAGACCAGAGGCAGTCTGCGTAACTTAGCGAGACCCTGTCTCAAAAAGTAAAAAAAAGTGGGCTGAGGTGCAGCTCAGTGGTCCAGCACTTGCAGAGCATGCAGGCGCGAGGCCCTGGGTTCAACCCCCAGTACCGCAAAAAAAAAAAAAAAAAAAAAAAGACGGTCATGGACTGCATGACAGCCTACACACCAACCCAAAGGTTTCTGCCCTTCATTCCTGTCAATCAAGGCATGAGCGTTCCTGTTATTTACTCAGGTCATTGACTGAAGCAAATTCCATGAGTAGCAAATTCAATAAAGTGAAAATGACGGAGATTCCTAACGCCAATCACTCCTTTTTATGATGTTCATTATTAAGGCACGCAGAGCTCATCGATACAATCACTTGTTTCAAAACAAATCAGTTTTTTAAATCCTCTCCTGTTGTATGAAATTGTGTATCTGTTTCCAGGGCTTAAAAAGATTAAGAAATCAATCTATGGTGTGTTATCTTTAATCACCTGGCTGAGAAATTTCAATAGCCTTTCTCTCGACCCAAATTGGAGAAAGTAACACCAAAGTTAACAGCTATCAGTTTCTATTTTTGTATAGTCTTTGAAAACAGAACAATACTGCTATAATAAATGGTCTTTTT
Organism: Pedetes capensis; assembly: GCA_007922755.1. Classification (NCBI taxonomy): domain Eukaryota; kingdom Metazoa; phylum Chordata; class Mammalia; order Rodentia; family Pedetidae; genus Pedetes; species Pedetes capensis. Next base: position 89,339 of record VMDO01004440.1, on the reverse strand, counting down.
ATGTTTAAAGGGGGAAAAAAAACATATGACTCAGGGATACACATGGTAGTCAAGAAACATTGTTGTCAGAAATAGAAATAACAAAGTCAGAAGGACTGAGTAGGTTATAAACTGCTCAGCTGCCCTGCCTGGGAAGAATGACCCCTCGCTCCCCTGTCTGTCCCGCCTAGAGTTACTGTCCTTCCCACACAAGGAGTGATGCCATCTCTCAGCATGCCACTTGCCATGAAGACTTGACTCTGTACCAGATAATGAACAGGCAGGGTGCTGGGGTGCAGGGCATGGAAGAAACCACCTCCACACTTGAAGCCCTTCAGGTTCTGAGCCTCCCTCTCTCCTCAGCCTCCTCAGGACCTGGACATGGAAGAAGAGACACCTGCAAGCCCACACGGTGATGCCATCTTGCTCAAAGGGGCTCTGTTCCCATGGAGTGTGTGGACTCCAGTGTCACTCTAGCTTATCCACGTTTGAAAGGTGAACAATCAAACTAGTCACCCAATTCCCCCATGCTTTTCAAACAGACACAAAGAGTGGAACAAAGCCATTGTGAGTCTATTCCCAGGTCTGGAGACCCAGGTCCCACTGGTGGTCAGGATGCCTCCCTCTCCCTCAGAGTCCATAACTGGCACGCTTTCCCACACCCTGGTCTGAGGTCATGCCTCGTTTTTCCAGGGCTCCTCTGCTAATACTTGGTAAAAGTACAGTCATCACTTGGGTCTGCATCTGACTTGTTCCAGGACCCAAGGACCCCAAAACGCATGGATGCTCCAATCTCTATAAGAAATGGTGTGGTGGGGCCGGGCGTGGTGGCGCATGCCTGTAATCCCAGCGGCTCGGGAGGCGGAGGCGGGAGGATTGCAAGTTCGAGACCAGAGGCAGTCTGCGTAACTTAGCGAGACCCTGTCTCAAAAAGTAAAAAAAAAAAAAAAAATGGGCTGAGGTGCAGCTCAGTGGTCCAGCACTTGCAGAGCATGCAGGCGCGAGGCCCTGGGTTCAACCCCCAGTACCACACACACAAAAAAAAGAAATGGTGTGGTGTTTGCACGTGACCTGCTCTCATCCTCTCGTGTGCTTTCAATCACCTCTAGATTATATGTAAGACTGAACATAAATGGAAAATTGTTGTTGCAGTGGACTGAGGAAAAATGGCCAAAAACGTCTCTAGATGGTTAGTACAGGTATGACTATGCCAGGCCTTACACCAGCAGCTACTGGTGGTTGGCTGAATCCACAGATATGGAAACCGTGGATAGCGAGGTGCCCGGCCAGCTGGGCTCACGTGCAGGGTCGCATGCTAGTCCCATGTTTGCTGTTGGCAGAAGTCTCCAGTGGGCCAGTGGGGATAAAAACATGACTGTGCAGGACACTAATTCTGCATCCTGGCCACTGTGTGGTGCCTCTACCTTAGCCTCAAGGCCGATGACAGACATGGCCTCCCCCATAAATCACAACCCCACGTCCTATTCCTCTGTTCCTGTTCTCGTTCTTAAATTGAGTGAGGGGGGAGGCATGAGGGTGGGGCTGGGTAGGGACAGAATCTGAGAGTGGGGGCACTCCTAGCACTATACACAACTGGAGATGCAGACAACATGGACCCCCTGAGACTAAGCCGGGACTGCAGCAGCTCCCCCTTATCCTGAGGGACACACTTCGGAACCTTCAGTGGGTGGCTGGAACTGCAGACAGAGGCAGACCCTACAGACACATTAAGAATTTTCAACACTGCTATTAAAGGAAGGCTTCATGTCTATCATCCGGCATGTCAAAGTGGCTATCCACCATGGGTGATCCTCAGCTTGGACTCTTTATTAAGGCAAATAAAGTTACTTGAGTCTAACCACCGAGACACAGTGACAGGGGACCTCATCATGGAGGTAGCTATGAAGTGACACACAGGTGGGCAGTGCATATGGTGTGGATACACTGGACAAAGGTAGGAATCGTGTCCGAGGCAGGAAGGAACAGATGCACAAGATTTCACGACAGTATTCAGAATGGTGTGCATTTAAAACTCAAGAATCGTTGACTTCTAGAATGCTCCATTTATCTTTATAAAGTCTGCGGTTGACTATGAATAACTGAAACCACCAAAAGTGACAATGAGGATAAGAGGTCTACTGACTGGATTGGACATAAACGATGGCTGGGTGTGAAAATGTCACATCCCCTTTAGCAGGGGTGCTCGGAAATGAAACCCCTCACTCATACGCCCTGGACCACCTGACCCCAAGCCACTTCTCACTCGCATACCAAACATGGAGTCCTGGCCCATTTTTCTACACCCTGCATATACTGAACACAGCAAGAGAGAAAGAACGCTCAAGGTTTATGTCCAAAGAGGAAGAAGCACATGAAGAATTAGTTCTCTTAAAGCAAAAAAGTAGGCATGGGAGAAACGCCATTTTGGCAACAGGTTTGCTCATCCAAGAGTCAGCCCTCCTCTTTTGCATGTGCCTGGAGAGCCCTGTGGGGCTGGGGGTGCAGCTCAGCAGTGCAGCAAGCGCTTGGCAGGCGCAAGGAGCGGGGTTCCATCCCCAGCACCAAAAAAGAAAAAAAAAAAAAGAAGAAGAAAAGGCGCAAGACTGCCTTGCCATGGCCACGGTAAGAAGTCCAAAACTTTCCGGCTCCACTGTAGTCATTTCCAAGAATAAATGTGTTTATGATGTCAAGGATTAGAGAGACTACAATTCCGGATATGCATTTGATTTGCATTATTGCTTCTGCTTGCGGGCTGGGGAGGTATTCACAGAGAAAATTTACGATCCTGGAAGCGTGCTCAAAAGACACCACTAATTGAGCCCTGATGTAGCGTGGGGAAAACGCAGACTCGAGACCCCCAGCTAGAGTAAAAACTACCCCACGTCTCCTGTTTCTCATGTTTCAAAATCCTTCAGACAAGAGGCCTTCACAGGTGCACAACACAAAGGAAAAGTCAAAAATAACCTGACCAGCCAGGAGGGCGCTGGAGCCTAGCGATTTTCAGCTTTGTTCTGCGACATCCAGGCCATTTTTCAGGCTCCTTACTATGTAGGTAGGTAGGTAGGTAGGTAGGTAGGTAGGTATGTATGTACGAATGTATTTAATTTGTGGTACTTGGGATTGAACCCAGGCCCTCGCACTTGCATGCTCTGCAAGTGCTAGACCACTGAGCTGCACTTCAGCCCATTTTCTTACTTTTTGAGACAAGGTCTCGCTAAGTTACACAGACTGCCTCTGGTCTCGAACTTGCCATCCTCCTGCCTCTACCTCCCGAGCCACTGGGATTACAGGCGTGCGCTACTGCGCCCGGCTCAGGCTCCTTACTTTTGTGTGAAACAAAACCGTGTACGTGAGGAGAGCTGTGGACACCAGAGAGACTCCAGGGAAGCTACTGTACCTGGGCCTGGCTTCCCCTACGGCCACTGCATTTCAGGCTGGAGGCACAAAGGCCTCCACCGCCTCAAGGACCTTGGCCTAATCCACAGGAAACTTCTTTCTTCATTAGGCTACCACTGAGCCCAGGGTTTAACTTTCCATCTTGCTTTCCCACCCACACACTTGGCCACTCCACCAAAAGCCCAGGCAGTGTGGGGGCCTTTCAAACAAACTCGCCCACCCACAGCCACCCGTGGGCCAGCTCCAAAGCTCATACACAAAATCCACTATGCCTTTTTCTGGGACTCAAGAAATGATCCTTTAATCCACCAGGGGATATTCTCTAAACAGCACAGTTATCATTTTTCAGGGTCTTGGCTGCCAAATTTCAAGGGTCAATTAAACAAAGCCAAGCCCCAACGTCTGAATCTTTCTCAGGCATTTGCATGCAATGTCTGGAGAGGGTATCAGATGGGTTTGGGCCCATCTGATCACACTGACCCTGCATGAACTTCCCTTTCCCAGGTTTCCCTATACATAAGACAGGGCAAAGGGGTTTTCAACCCTCACTTGCAGGCATCAACATAAAACAAAATTTTTCAGACACTCTTAACTACTTCCAATGAATCGGTTACAGTCACGTGACACATCTGGATTATTTCCTTCCAAAACACTTTCTAACTGAAATGGAATCCAGATGTGGTAAGCAGGGATCTATCCAGTCCTGTTCCTAGGTGGCACCTACACAAGGAAGGCTCAACTTAATTTGACTTTTCTGTGTATTTCTTAGTTCTCCTAAGCACATAAGCTCCTCCGGGCCTGGGGAACAATGTGTCCAATGCTTGACCCACTGAGTCCTTAAATCCTGGTCCAGTAAATGAAACAATAAATAAATACAATGAAGAGGACTTGAAAGGATTGGACTAAACACCAACCTATACCAGGAACAAAATGTTTCTTGGACGAGGTTACACAGTGGTTTTTGATCCTCTTGTTAACTAAACTATTCATAAAACTAGCAGCCAGATTTAAAAAAAAAAATCTAGGTATTTCTATTTGAGTGATTCTTTATAAGGAAGGTTAATTTTTTTACAAAAGTCTTTACTGGACAATAAACAATTAACAGATTATTGTTGTTGTTAGGTGCTGTCCAGTCGGTATCCGACTCATAGCGACCCTCATAGGGTTTTCAGTGGCAGATTGCCTTGTTTCGGGATTGCCTTGGGAGTGGATTGCCAGGTCCTTCTCCCATTTTTGCGGTGCTGGGAAGTGAACTCAGGACCTCAGAGACTGCAGCGCAGAGCTCTACCCACTGAGCTAAATCCCAGCCCCAATTAACAGATAGCATTTCATACTTCAGAAATTCGAACTGCTCTTTATGACTCAATGTAAACGGTTGTTCGCATTTTTTTGAGCACTTACTACATGAGCCCCAAGCCCAGTTCAGAAAGCCCTCCAGGTACTCATTTGCTCTGTCCCAACAAGTGAGGTTGGTCCTAGTAATATTCCACTCCATAAGTGATGGCATTGGTTTAATTGTTCCTTGGGTCCTTCTCTGACCGCTCCAATGGAAAGTACTCACTTCCTCTTCTGAAACTCTATTTTAGCACATCTGTACTTCTCTTATGAAACATGGCCTGTTCTCCATGGGCACAAAATAATCCAGGCGTCCTTCTGTGCCCTCTGTCCCACTGAAAGCTCCCTGAAGATAGGGATATCTTATTCCAATGATACTCCTAAAAACAGGTCCGGCAACTACACGGCAGAATCCCTTGGGAATTTTGCAAACAGAATAGAACAGAGGCCTGGGCCTCCTACCGGGGAGGCTCTGGTCTTGGTGGCTGGCTGTGAACTTTTCTCTTTAGAAAGCTCTCTGGGTGCTACTGGCACATGACCAGGTTTGAGGACCACAATCTCAATCAACTAGCTCACTGCCTTGTCCCTTGTAGGTGAGGATCAAGCTTATCAGACGAATGAATGCACGGCATAATGAATCACCATCACTATTGGCTGTCGCACAAGTACAGACAATTGTTTTTCAGTGAACACAGAACCCCACCCCACCTCTGCCAGCCTCTCCAGCTACCTTTCCAACCCCTCACGTCCCCTCTCTACTTCCTGCATTAGCTTCAGCCATACTGGCTCTTCTTACTGCCCCTGAACTAGCCAAGCCCTCTTGCCTAGAACGTTCTGACTTTAGATTTTCAGATCTCTTCTCAAATGTCACCGCCTCGGAGCCCTAGTGTCTCTGACCCTGTCTCTGACCAGTCACTCTCTGTAGAATTACTATGCTTTATCAATATTTTCATGGCCCCTATTGTTGACATGTTGGCCTGCCACCACAGCCCTCGGGCATCCAATCCCGTCAGATCTCAGAAGCTAAGCAGGGTCGAGCCTGGTTAGTACCTGGATGGAGACTGCCTGGGAACACCAGGTGCTGTGGACTTGATAGAAGGACCCGGCAACCTACTCCCAAAAATCAATCACCCATGGAAACCCTATGAATAGCAGAGAAGCACTGCAAATAGTGTCTCGCCTGTTGTACATAGAGTCGCTATGAATCGTATACCAACTGGACAGTACCTAACAACAGCAAAAACGTTGTTGGTGTGTTAGCTATACTTTTATTCTATTTATTTATTCTTTATTAGAAATTTTTAATGTACATCTTAATGTGATTCATTTTGACATGCTTTTCATTGTGACATTTCCATATATGCATTTTGATAAACATTATTCATATAGGTTACCCCTTACCCTCCCCTATGCTTCCGCCCCTCCCACCCTTCCCATCTAAGTTTCCCATCTTAGTAGTATTTTTCTATATGTCTTTGGGTTCCAGTTCTGTTTAAGATAGAACTTTTCCTGTAGTGGTCTTTGTTTTTATCTTGTTAGAACAATTACATGTGATTTCTAGTCCATTTATATTGACCTCATTCTTTCTATTTATTTTTTTTTGAGACAGGGTGATGCTATACAGTCCAGGCTGGCCTCAGACTCATGATCCTCCTGCCTCACTGGAATTACAGAAGTGTACCACCCTACTTTTAATTTACTGTTGGATTCTTCCCGTTAGAATGCACCCTCCAAGAGGTTAAGAATTCTTCACTCAGGCAGACAAGTCCCCCGCACCGCGCTGTTTGTGCTCTCTGTCTACAGTGCTGGAACTGCAGATGTGTCTCTTGTGGAGAAAGAAACAAGGGTCAAGCTGACTCCAGGTTCCTTCGAGGATCCAAAGGCTTGCAGAAAAGCAACTGTAGAGAAACAGAGACTCTCATATCAACTCATTCACCTGTGAACTTCCTACAATTGCGTGTAAAATGTCATTGGTACAGATGTGCACAATTTTCCGTGGAACGAATCCACTGCTTTCCTTAGATTCTCAAAGAGCTTTACTCCTCAAACAGAAAGTTAAAAGCCTCTTAGCAAAGTCCTTCCTTACTGATGAAGAAACTATGCTTCCCCAAAAGAAGGCACTGGGGTGAAGTCACGCAACAGGTAGTGGCGGGGCTCTAAGCAGGATCCCCACATCCTGATCCCTACGAGGTCTCTTCCCTCCTCATCTTGTCCCTCACAATGTTACTATGGAAACTGAAGATCCCCTCCCTCATGCTGCCGGTTTGCCATGTGAGACCCCTGGACTCCCAAAGTAGCTGCTTCTCTGTGCCTGTGCGAGGCATAGGGGCCAAACCACCAAGCAGGACATTCTCCTTCCTGATGACGCGATCATTCACAAATGTGCAGCGGCGAGGACATCTGACAGGGAGGAAGGCCCACATTTGCCCTCAGCTTCTTTCAAATGACATTTCACGCCAATGCAGTCCAGGCCAGGCATCTCCACAGGCCCGCCTCATAGACCCGGCTCACCAGATGCCCTCGGCAAAGAAAGAACTCATTTTCCTTCCCTGCAGCCAATGCCTCCCATTTTCTCCTGGTTTCCTACGATGGTAAATGCCAACAAAGCACCACCCCACCACATGGCTGCTGGCTACGCTTTCACCATCTCGGACTCCACATTGGCTCTGCTGGCTGGGATGAAAAAGAATGAAAAAAGAATATTCACAGCCGCTTGGGAGGAACACAAAAAGGGAGGGAGGACAGGCGGAGAAATAACAGGGGCATGTGGGAACCTCAGTCAGAAGCACAGGATTTGCACCCTTTGCTTAAGAAATTTGCTATACAGTGTGGGTCTTACCCAGTTTCACTTTTCCAAGGTTTCAATTGCCTGCAGCCGTACCACTGTAGCATCCAATCCCATCAAATCTCGGAAGCTAAGCAGGGTCGGGCCTGGTTAGTACTTGGATGGGAGACCACCTGGGAACACCAGGTGCTGTAGGCTTGGGAGACGGACCCGGCAACCCACTCCCAAAGAACAATCAGCCATTGAAAACCCTATGAACAGCAGAGAAGCTCTAACAATAGCGTTTGTCTGTTGTACACAGGGTCGTTATAAGTCGGACACCTACTCTACGGCACCTAACAACAACAACAACAACAACAACAAGGATTCAATGGCCTGCAGCCGTACCACTGTAGCATCCGATCCCATCAGACCTCGGAAGTTAAGCAGGGTTGAGCTTGGTTAGTACCTGGATGGGAGACCACCTAGGAACACTAGGTGCTGTAGGCTTGGGGGAAGGACCCGGCAATCCACTCCCAAAAATCAATCTGCCATTGAAAAGCCTATGAATAGCCGAGATGCACTGACAATAGTGTTTTACCTCTTGTACGTGGGGCACCTAACAACAACAACAACAACAACAAAAGGTTTCAGTTAGCTGCTGTCAGCTGTGGTGATCCAAAATTATTAAAAGGAAAATTCCAGAAATAAAAAATTCTTAAATTTTTTGGGTGGGGTTGTTTAGGGTTGTTTTTTTTTTTTTTTTGACACGGGATCTCTCTATGTAGCTCCAGTTAGCCTGAAACTCACTGTGTAACCCAGGGTGGCCTCAAACTTGCAACAATCCTCTTGCCTCGACCTCCCTAGTGCTGGAATTATAAGCATGTGCCACCATGCCTGGCCTCTACAAGTTTTAAATAACTTTCATTATAGGGTGTTGCTATCCTCATTGATCCATCTTGCAATTGGTAGTTGTTAATCTCTAAATTAATCCCTACCACGAGGACATAAGCCTAGGGAAATACACAGCATGCATAGGGTTGGGTACGATCTGAGGTTTCAGGCCTCCCCTAGGGTTCTTGGAACAGATCCCCCAGGGATAATGGGAGACAACCGCATTCATGGGAAGCTCTGACCCGTGCTCCAAGGAGCCAAATAGGCCATTAGGTTGCAAGAACAGAGATCCGCTTAAGTTAATTCAAGAATGGGGACATTTTCAGACCTGGAACCGAAACCTGCTAAGAACAGCACACGAGTAAAGATCTTGACAGTAAGTCACAAGTATAAGGTCGTGCCAGGCACACGCCTAGAACCCCAGTGACTTGGGAGGCGGAGGCAGGAGGATCCAAGTTCACAGCCAGAGGCAGCCTGTGCAACTTAGTGAGGCTCTGTCTCAAGATAAAAAAATAAAAAATGGGCTGGAGGTGCAACTCAGTGGTAGAGCAAAGCATGCATAAGGCCTTGGGTTCAATGCCCCAATACCGGGAAAAAAAAAAAAAAAAAAGGTAGGGAGGTGGCTAAAGGCCCCTCTCGCGGCTATAGCGTCTCTCTCCACATCTGCTCCCTCCTGTCTGTCAGCTTCCTCAGTGTCCTCACAGTTTTTCCTTCGTATCTTCAGCTGCCGTGTGACTTCAGTTTGCCCCGCCTCCACACTCTCCCACAGCCTCTGCAGCAAAGCATCCCTGAGAATTTCTCCATCAAACTCCCAGAGGCAACCATATTACTTACTTCTTTGTGCCAAACCCTATGCCCTTGTCCAGACTACACAGTGGCCTCCAGGGGTGGTGTGCCTAGACACAAGCCAGTCAGCGATGGTCACAGTCATCTCGGAGGAGGTAAGACAAGGCTACCTGGCCTCCCGCTAGGTCCTCCACAGGCCATGCGCGGACAGGTACAGGTACCATTTGTCACGCGAGAACTGAGCCAGGCCCTTCAAATGGACGCTGGAGCAGGCTTGCGCCGCTTTGTGAGAGCCAGCAGCTAAAGGCTCAGGAAGTCTGTCAGCTCTTTGTTAATCCACCGCTGGTCTGAAATTGGCCACAGTGGGAGTATTTGTGCCACAGATGTTAGCAGATGCTTACGAATTCTGGCTTATTTTTCCTTCCCTGGAGAGCAAGTTTACCAGCACATCCATGCAGCACTGGTGATTAAAGAGGGGGAAACAAAATCTAGGTAAACAAATCTTCCCCTAATCTGACACAATCTAAATCACCTCCCTCCATCCCCCTTCACTCACTCTTTGCTTCAGCCAGAATGGACAATTTCTTCATGATCAGCTTGGTACAAACAACTGCACCAGCCAGTGCTCTTCATGGTAAGCTACCTCTTCAGCCTTCCCACACTAGAATACCCATCTCTATTACGTCCAAGTTCTTCCCTGAAGCGTCCTCCATGAGAGTAAGTTCTGTTTCCCTAAACTCCCCAAAACCCTAAATGTATTTCTGGACCACCCTGTTCACATTTAGCCTCCCTTCTACAATAGCTAGATAGGACTTTAGACGTGGGGTCCTTTCATTCATTATAAACTTCCCAGCTGGGATTTAGCTCAGTTGGTAGAGCGCTGCGCTGCAGTCTCTGAGGACCTGAGTTCAATTCCCAGCACCACAAAAATGGGAGAAGGACCTGGTAATCCACTCCCAAGGCAATCCTGAAACAGTCAGCCATTGAAAACCCTATGAGGGTCGCTATGAGTCGGATACCGACTCGATGGCACCTAACAACAACAACAACTCTGGACCTTCCAAGTGCTAAGCAGATACCTAGGTTGGTCCTCAGGTACTTGGCACGTGCAGGGTGAAAGAACCCGGGAAATTTATTCCCACCAGTCTCCAGTGACCCATCTTTCCCTCCCTGTCCTACAATTCGAGGCCCGCGAGCTCTGGAGTTCCCCAACCGATCTGGGCCCTGACAACTGGATCCGCAACAACAGGATTCCAGACCAAAAGACTGCAGAAAGCATGTATCTGAGGAGTGTGTGAGAATTACGTTCACCAGATCCAAATGCCTGTAGGAGGGGGGAGATCAGGGATTAAACTGTGGAGATTAAACTTTCGTCTGGCATCAGAGGCTCATGATTCAAGTAACACTAACTTCCCTGTAGGGCCGAGATTTAGCTCAGTTGGTAGAGCGCTGCTCTGCAGTCTCTGAGGTCCCGAGTTCGATTCCCAGCACCACAAAAATGGGAGAAGGATGTGGCAACCCACTCCCAAGACAATACCAAAACAATCAGCCATTGAAAACCCTGAGGGTCGCTATAAGTCGAACATGACTCGACGGCACCTAACAACAACAACAACAACTTCCCTGTGCCCCAGTCAGCATGGCCTGCCATAACAAACACCACACACCGCTGGCTTAAACAACAAGTCTTCTTCTCACAGGACTGAAAGCTCGAAGTCCAAAGTCAAGGTGCCAACACAGTTGGTTTCTTTTTCTTTTTTTTTTCGGTACTGGGGATTGAACCCAGGGCTTCACGCCTGCATGCTTTGCAAATGCTGGACCACTGAGCTGCATCCCCGACCCATTTTTTTACTTTTTTGAGACAGGGTCTCACTAAGTTACACAGACTGCGTCTGGTCTCGAACTTGCAATTCTCCTGCCTCTGCCTCCCGAGCTGCTGGGATTACAGGCGTGTGCCACCGTACCCGGCTAACTCAGTCAATTTCTGTTGAAGGCTCTCCTCCCGGGTTGTAGATGACCGCCCTCTCTCTGTGTCCTTCCATGACAGACAGAACAAGCTCTCTGGTGTCTCTTCTAACAAGGGCACTAATCCTCCCTCGAGAGCCCCACCTTATGCCCTCATTTAAAGCCAATTATCTCCCAAAGGTCTCACTGCCAAAAATCACCATGCCAGGGCCAAGACTTGAACTTATGATTGGAGAGCAGAGGTGACAAGGAGCAGCCCATGGCATCCAGTTAAAACCAATCTCCTTTTCAGTACTTTAGGAAAGATGACTCGGAGGTTTGGGGAAATCTCAGAACCAGAAACCACAGGAACAGGATCACGAGTTCAGTCTCAAGCAGGGAAAATTAGTTCTTCATGTTAGAGATCACTTGCCCACTCTGAAGAGTATGTGAAAGCTGCCAAAGCGTTAGAAGGAAAACTATCAGATTGCAGTTGGCATGTCAAGAAAATCTGCCCATGAAGTAATGGGGTCCTTTGCACCAAAGGATTTTCTAGGCCAAGCCTTCTGGGGATGTCCTCAGAAAGTTAATCATGGGTCAACTGCAGATCCTGATATTTTGGGCCCATAAATGTACCCTTCCTTGTTGTTGTTGTTAGGTGCCGTCGAGTTGTGTCCAACTCATAGTGACCCTCACAGGGTTTTCAATGGTTGACTGTTTCAGGATCGCCTCAGGAGTGGATTGCCACATCCTTCTCCCATTTTTGTGGTGCTGGAACCCGAACTCGGAACGTCAGAGACTGCAGAGCGGTGCTCTACCAGCTGAGCTAAATCCCAGCCCCATGTACCCTTCCTAGCACTGCTTCATTAATTTGCAGACATTTTCAAAAACTAAAAGTTCTCCACACTCTCAGAATCTGGAAGAGAGCAGAAAATATATTTCTGTTTTACAAATGATAAAAAAAAAAGTGAGGCTAAAGAGAGTCAGGCTACAGGAGTGTGTCTATAAGCAAAACTGAAACACAAAACCAGCATCCTAATCCTGGTGTCAATCCTTCTGTTAATTTCATTCCTCTTCAATCCCCGCAAACCCCAAATGCCCCGGAGTTTATAAAAAACAAGTGACCTTTATGAAATGAGTAATTCCTAAAGCGTACTTACGCCAAACACATGCTGTTAAAAAACCAACAAAGAATTCTTCCAGCTGAGAATGGAGGTGCTCTAGTGACTATTTTCAGCATGAATAGAAAGGAAACCTCCTCATCTTCCAAAAGAATAGAACTCTGTCACTCAAGGCTGCTGATACGTTCAAGAACAGAAAAACTCATGAACAGTGGAACGCGTGTGATGTTTTAGATAGTTCTACTTCCTCCATCTGTCGTTTCTCGATAGGGGCAGTTTTAGGAAGACAGGACCACAGAGACGCTATGCTTTTCCGGAGGTTTTATGACTGTTAGTTAATGCTTCTCCAACATGGAGTTTTGTCCCCTAGCACCCAAAAGAAATCAAACCAAAAGTGAAGAGATGGGGGGAAAAAAGGAGAGCAAACGAAAGCATGAATTTCGTCTTTGGGGCAGCAAATGAGGGGCTCTCTTTTTTCCTGGCCTAAAATCTGTCCCCGTGTCACTGTATTAAAGTCAGAATCAAAATCCCACCAAAGGAGGATGTGACGGAGTTATGGTGTGCTTCATGGAGTGAGCTCTCTGTTTTTGAAGTAAGTCATGCTGTCAAAATCTGAACTGAGCAAGCAGAGCCATATCTAATTCAGGAAAGAACATATACGAGACAGATTCAAAATTTCCAAGGCTCTTGGCTTAGATCACGACCCAAACATGAAAAGAATTCTTCTAGAGACTCCAACCATTGCTGAATTTGTGAGCTTGCAAGGAGACCTCCCTGAAGCCATCAAGCAATTTGCAAACAACCTTGAGTAGCAATCCCAATGCTGCCAAAGATGAATTGGATACTAACCTCTCCAGATCTTGGGAAAAACCATTCCAGGTTGTTCTATGGGCAGACAACTCTTTGGTTCAAATAGGCATCAGTCCTCTTTAAGGCAGGCTTTAGAAGCACCTAATACAATCACTCGGGATTATGTCCTCATTATGTCCTCAACAGGTTGCTATCTTCAGATTCTATTATAATTTCGATGGTAGGACAGAAATGGCAGGCCTAAGGCCATGGGTCATAAATGTCTATAAGGTCATGAAGCTGGAGTGTATTCTGGAGCACTCTACCAAGGAAAAGAGAAGGAAAACACCCCTTAGGTGGCCCTGCCTGCTCTAGGTACTGTCCACACGTCTTTTACCTTATAAAATCCTCCCCTCCACCCAGTGAACCCCTGGAACACAGAAGGTACTCAGCAAACATAGAGTGCCTTAGAGCAGAAAGAGAGGTTAGCCAAAGTGAAGGGAGATTTGCACTCAAGCTGGCATGTTAGTTCACTGTAGGCAAGTTCACTCATCGATACCTCTGAGGATCCCAGACAGTTCTAAGCCAGTGCGCGAGTGCTACCCTAAAAGCACAGGACCAGACAGCAAAAGTCGCATCCCCCAAAGACCCTGGGGCGTCAAACATTTTCCAGGAAGATTCTTGCAAAATCAGGCCATTTCTGGCCACAGGTCTTTAAAACTGGAAATACAGCCAGGTGTGGAGGCGCACGCCTGTCATCGCAGCGACTCAGCCGGCAGAGGCAGGAGGATCACAGGTTCAAGGCCAGAGGCAGCCTGTGTAATTTAGGGAGAACCTGACTCAAGATTAAAAAAAATAAATAAAGATGAGACTAGGGCAGCTCAGTGGTAAAGCACTTGCAAAGAATGCACAAGGCCCTGGGTTTAGCCCCTTCTTGTTGTTGTTAGGTGCTGTTGAATCAGTATCCCACTCATAGCGACCCTCATAGGGTTTTCAATGGCTGTTTCGGGATTGCCTTGGAAGTGGATTGCCAGGTCCTTCTCCCATTTTTGCAGTGCTGGGAATGGAACTCGGGACCTCAGAGACTGCAGCGCAGTCCTCTACCAACTGAGCTAAATCCAAGCCCCAGGGTTCAGCCCCTAGTACTGCAAAAAATAAACAAGTAAATAAATAATAAATAAATGAAATTGGAAATATATTAGAATTTGCTCTGGACCTTTGAGGAAGGTTCAGAGCCAAGCAATACTAACTACTCAGTAATCACCTCTATACTGCAAACAAGGGTGCCTGATTGCTAGGCTAGTGTACCGTCAGGCAGCTGTGCCTAGCAAACTTCAGATAACGATCGTGTACAGCCCATTGAACCAGGAAGTGTGCTGATCTTATTCCTACCTTCTCACTTGACTCAGAGCCTTTTATGACTTCGCAAAGGCAGAGAGCAATAAAAGTTACTAGGCTTGGACTTCAAAAACCCCAGTCACAGGCAGCTCCTCTCCAAAGCTTCACTCTGCAGCAAATGGCTCTTGCATCTGCTTTGATTCTGGTTACAAGCATGGCTGGGGTGCAGGGCACTACAGTCTGCAGAACTTAAGGGAGTAAACCATGGTTCCAACTTTAGTCTAACATGTGGCACTGAGCAAATCAACATCTGTGTCTCAATCTTCTTCAGTAACTCGGACATAGTTTTTAAAGGAATCTATTAGCAATACTGTTAGCAGAAATAATTATATATAAGTGTTCTATTTCGCTATAGAAATATATTATTTTACAAGAGGGTAAGGGGGCACCTATATGAATAATGTACATCAAAATGCATATATGGAAATGTCACAATGAAAAGCATGTCAGAATGAATCACATTAAGGTGTACATTAAAAATGTCCAATAAAATATATATATATATAATTTTATGAAATGCAAAAGCAAGCGTTATGTACTTATCAAAATAAGACAATTACGCCAGACTTATTGTTCTTTAACTAGAGAGAAGAGTCAAACTCTGGGACTAATGGTTTATCCACCATGAAACAGCCACTTAGATCCTTAAAAGCCAACAAATTAAAATTAATGAGATGTAATGCTACAAGTTTTAAAACTTAGGATCATAAAGAGATGAGACTACCATAAACATGAAAATTCCATTTTTCCTTAACTGAAGCAAAATTCTGGATTTGGTTTGTGATTATAAACAAAGAGGATGGAATGTGCCACAAGGAATTAACAGTAGAAAGGAAAGTGTATTAAGTTACAGATGGCCATCAAGAATTATAAAAACATGTATCAAGTTCGAATTTTGCTACAATATGCAAAAGTCAGTGTTGGAAGACAGCACAGAAGACCTACATGACAAACCCACCCAAGACATCCTGTGTGATCTGGGGCAAACCACCGACATCGTGCATTTCAGTTGCTGGATCTCTAAGGCAGAGGTGACAACAGCAACTTCCTCTGATCACAAATTGCATTAATAATAACAGGACTGTTCAATATATTTGTTCAAACGGGTAATCCACTCACGGTGTA
Organism: Pedetes capensis; assembly: GCA_007922755.1. NCBI lineage: Eukaryota > Metazoa > Chordata > Mammalia > Rodentia > Pedetidae > Pedetes > Pedetes capensis. Next base: position 73,808 of record VMDO01004440.1, on the reverse strand, counting down.
CAAACTCTAACAGGTACAAAGAGTCCATAAAAACCTCTCCTTTCTACTTCGGACCTCCGATTGCACATTTCCTTCCAGGAAATAATCAATACACAATTCTTTCGAAAATAGTCTAGCATTTATAAATATGCATGCACATAATACACTTTTTTATGCTGTATCCAGTGCCTAAAACAATAGCGGGTACTGCAAAAATTTTTCTTCAGTGAATATAATTAATTCCATGCATATGTTTTGCATCTTCCTCTGTGACTCAAATGTATCCTGAAACATTCCTTAGCAGCACTTTACACAGAACTGCCTCATTCTTTTTCTTTCTAAAAAGAATTTTTTAGGCTTAATATACACACAGAAAAGCACATACATCATATATGCACATTTCACTAGCTTTTCAAACTGAATACACCTACCTAACCAGTATGCAGTGCAACAAACAGAATGAAGCCAGGCGTGGTGATGCAGATCTGTAATCCCAGCACTAAGGGAGGCTGAGAAAGGAGGATCACGTAAGTCCAGGAGTTCAAGACCAGCCTGGGATACATAGTAACACCCCGATCTCAAAACACCAAACGAAAACAAAAAAAGCAGCAGAGGGAACATTAACAATAACCCAAATGCCCCTAGACGTCTTTTCCAGCACATCTATCCCCCCACACCCTGCAGACATCAATGATAACTACTGTCTTGACTTCTGAAAACACAGATCAGCTTTTTCCGCACTGGTATGTATATACATAGCATAACACAGTATGTTCTCTTGCACCTTCCTTCTTTTGCTTAGCCCTGTGTTCCTTCTTTCTGTGTAAATCATTTGGCTTGCTCTGTGGTATTGCATTGTGTGAGAATATCCCAATTTACATGTTCACTCAACTTTTGATGTGTATGGTTTCTAATTTGGGGCTAGCCTAACCAGCATACTATGAACATTCTTACACACGATTATTTTTGTTTCCCTAAGAATGGAACTGCTCAAATGCTGTATGGTTAATGCCACTTGTTGTTGTTGTTGTTGCTGTTAGCTGCCATGAAGTCAAACCCAACTCATAGCGACCCTATGTACAGCAGATCGAAACACTTCCTGATTCTGTGCCAGGCACATGATCTTATTTATGTTTAAGCGCACTGTTGCAGACACTGTGTCAATCTATCTGGTGGAAGATTTTCCTTTTTTGTGTTGACCTGCCACTTTCCCAAACATGATGTCTTTCTCCAGGGATTGATCTCTCCTGACTATATGTCTGAAACATGTAAGATGCAGTCTGGCCATCCTTGCTTCCAAGGAGCACTCTGTTCGCACTTCTTCTAGGACAGATTTGTTGGTTCTCTTGGCAGTCCATGGTATATTCAATAGACGTCTCCAGCACCATAATTCAAAAGCATAATGCCACTAGGAACTGCTAAATAGTTTTCGAAAGCAGTTATACCAATTTACACTCCCACCAGTGCCTGAGACTTCCCACTGCCACACGCACTCACCAACAGCTGATATTTCTGCTCTTGCTTTGCTTTATCTTTGCATTCAGTTCAGCCCCTGCAGTGGGGTTACCCTGGCCTGGACTGCGCTTGCATTTCCTGGATGGCAAATGGAGAGTAACACCCAGCCACATGTTGACTGAACATTCGCACGCCATTTTTTGCAAAGTGATCACTTATTTCTATTCTCCATATTTCTACTGGGTTATCAGTTTATGCTTGCTGGTTTATAGCTCTTTATATATGCTCACTATAAGGTATTGGTCAGATATGTGCATTGAGAAAGTTTTCTTCCATGATGTAGGTTGCCTTTTTAATCTCTTATGAGTGTCCCTCAGCAAATGTTGTTGTTATTGTTAGGTGCCCTCAAGTCCTATCCAACTCATAGCAACCCTTCTAGGGTTTTCAATGGCTGTTTCAGGATTGCCTCAGAAGCGGATTGCCATGTCCTTCTCCCATTTTTTTGTGGTGCTGGGAATCAAACCCAGGACCTCATAGACTGCAGATCAGCGCTCTACCAACTGAGCTAAATCCCAGCCCACTCAGTGAACAGACGTTCTTAATTTTAATATGACCCAGCATTAAAAAAAATTTTTGAGAGAAGGTCTCACTGTGTAGCTCTGGCTGGCCTAGAACTTGCTATATAAACCAGGCTCATTTTCGCACGCCTGTAATCCCAGCGGCTTGGGAGGCGGAGGCAGGAGGATCACAAGTTCAAGACCAGAGGCAGTCTGCGTAACTTATTGAGACCCTGTCTCAAATAAACTAAAAAAATGGGCTGAGGGCACAGCTCAGTGGTCCAGCACTTGCAGAGCATGCAGGCGTGAGGCCTGGGTTCAACCCCCAGTACTGCAAAAAAATAAAAAAATAAAAAAATAATAAAAAAAATAAACCAGGCTCATCTTGAACTTGTGAGGATCCTCCTGCCTCTGCCTCATAAGTGCAACATTTCTCTTCTAAAGGTTGTAATTTTTTGTGTCCCTTTAAGTAATCTCCATGTATTCTAAGATCATGAAGATGTGTTCTGCTTTCTTTCCAGACCTTCCACTGCTTTACCTTTCGTACATATGAATCAACTTTATAAAGTATTGAGGGTCTAGATACATTTCTTTCATTACAGCTAAGCACTTTACTCACTCCTGTCTTTTCAAAAGATCGTCCTTTAACCTGCAAGCTAGTGTCATCTTTATCAGACACTGTCCATCACTAAGCTGGATTCCTTTTTAACGGCTGTACAGAATTCCACTGTATGCATGTGCCATAAATTACTAAGCTCAACCTCAAGCAAGTGACACTCAAGTTGTTTTCATGTTTTTGCTGTACATAAGGCTGTCAGGAATGATATATAAACCTTACCTGTAGTGAACTCAGAACCTGCCGGGTTGATAGCTATCTAGCCTACCTCCAGTCTTAAAGACTCAAGCAGGTCAAAAGCCAGCGAGAACGTGATAGAACCCACCCCATTCCCTAATTTACATAAATAACCCCTGATTGGCCAGTTAAAATACCTTTCTAATAGGTTAAAACCCATCACTCAAAGTGGCATACTCGCTTCTAATTGGCTACGCCTCATTAGCATCCTTTAATCTAATGGCTATCAGGAAGCAAAGACCTAAATCCTGATTGGTCCACAAAGGCTTTATAAGCATGGTGTCACACGGAGAGTCAAGAGTCCACATCAGCAGCGGCACCAAAGAGAAGTCTTCCAGAGTAGTCATGGGGGGGACGGCCGCAGGACTACCTACGAAGACGCCCCAACACCTAGAACTGTAACGTTTTATAGCTGTGGTGCTTAAGAGCTGTGAGTAATAGAGCTGTCCGAGAAAGGCATCCCCAAGCCAATCCTTGACTCCACCACACTCACCCAATCCTAAGGGTCCCCTAAGTGTGTGTTACTGTGGAGCTCCGAGTTCCGAACCCCACTAGTGAGGAAGGGGCCCCACATAGCCACACATTATTCCCCATGTGATGGTCTCAGTATGAAACATCCCCCACAGGCTCCTGTGTTTGAATGCTTGGTCCCCAGCTGGTGGCGCCATGCTGGGAGGCTGTGGAACCTTTGGGAGGGGGGACCTGGCTAGAGGAAGTAGGTCACTGGGGGCATTCCCCCCAGCCCTGTTCTATAAACTCTGTCTGCTTCCTGGTCCACTGGGATGTGAACCACTGCCCTACACCACACACTCCCCCACCATGGTACTCTGTCCAAGCCTGGGGCCACGCAACTATGGACTGAACCCAGTGAGATCATGAGCCTAAACAAATCTTTCCTTCCCCGCATTATGTCTGTCAGGTATTTTGGTCATAGCATGAAAAAAAAAAACAAAAACAAAAAAACTAACACCCTACCTGTGTGACTGCGTCAGTACGATAAGCTCAATGAAATGTAATTGCCAAGTCAAAGGCTATGTGCATTTTCAATTTTAACCATTACTTGATAGAGGTTACATCAGTCACAATTGGACTTTTCAAGCCGTAACGACTACACACCATTGTTACCAGATATAGCACGCCACTATTTCCATTATATCAAGCTTCCCAATATTTGTGCGTCCTGGGATTCTTTCTTCAAAAACAACAAATGTACAACTACGCTTCTGGTGTCCAGACTTGGAAAACATATGCAACTGCAAAAAAGTTCACAGGAACTGCCTCTGACTCCTGCAAGAAGGAAGCAAAAACCTAACACAAATCATGTCATCAGGATTTGACAGGCCACCTCTGGTCGTGACAGGAAAGAACCAGGGCAACTTGCTCCCTCCTCCTGTTCTGAAGGAAGCTCAAAGCCCTGTGGGAATGCTTCCAACTCCAGGTAGACAGATGCTGCCCCTGCTTCAGGAGGCGTGTGCTCCAGGCGAACAGCAGCAGTGCTTCTGCATGAGTCAGGCCACATCAGCTCACCCGGGGTGAGCCTGTCTGTTCCCATCAGAAAAAATGGAGCAGGGGAAGCCAAATCCTGAGACAATGGCGTGCCTGGGTCACACGTGAAGTCTCCCGAATACAGCATCCCCGTTTTGTTCAAAATTCAGACTAAAAAAAACACATATTCTCTGACTTCCAGGGCCCTAGTATAACCTTTTATTATCAATAGGTCCTTCCTTTACCCCACAACACTTTACCAAATACAAGGGCACTGTGTGATGTGAGAATGCCACATTGCGATTAATGTTGTAGCGGTCATCACATCACAACCACAATGCTGTGACTAAAGACCCTCAGGCCTCATGGCAGGCCTGACATCCGTGAGAACAGTGACCAAACAATGGAACCCCGGGGTGTCGTCCACCCTGTGGGCTCAGGCCTCCTGAAATACCCTTCCTTCCCAGAACTCTTCAAAAAACGACTGGGTTTTAGCAGCTCCATCTTACTTATCTACTGATGGATCCACTTATTTTTTTGCAGGGCTGGGGATCTAGCGCAGGGTCTCATGCACGCAAGGCAAGTGCTCTACCACTAAGCTATACCCCCAGCTCTTGCATCGTATTTATAACTAAACCTCTCTCTAGAAAATACTACAGAAGTCATAGACAGGCATTTTCTTCTAGAGATGCAGAGCTGATAAAGAAACATGCTTTCAGCCGGGCGTGGTGGCGCAGGCCTGTAATCCCAGCGGCTGGGGAGGCGGAGGCAGGAGGATCGCAAGTTCAAGACCAGAGACAGTCAGTGTAACTTAGCGAGACCCTGTCTCAGAAAATAATAAAATCTACAAAATGGGCTGGGGGTGCAGCTCAGTGGTCCAGGCCCTGGGTTCAACCCCTAGTACCGCAAAAAAAAAAAAAAAAAAAAAGAAACTTGCTCTCTCCTGAGGTATAAAGAGAAAAGCAGCAGCTACAAAATAACAAGTTGAAACAAAAATGTGCTGCCAGGAGTGTGATTTTGAGGAGTCACTTATGCCTCTGGGGATTTGCAAATAGTTTTTCTTCTGTTCTTGGCCAAGAGGTGGTGTTTCCACACTCCAGCATTGAAGATTTTGCGACTCTGTACACAAAAGGGCAAAACTGTGAGATTTTTGTCAGTCTCAGGACTTAGGCTTGCAACTGGCCTCGGGCAAGAAGACCTGGGGCGCCAGAGCCACATGCTGCCACACTGTCAGAAGACACAGATAAATCGCAGCACAGCCCGCCATAGGTAGGCAGGCGACAAACTCATGCAGGATGCATTCCTGCAACCCTGGCTGAGTCAGCCAAAGCTACTTTCAAGAGGGAATTAATCTCTTGCCATTTCCTTCCTTTCAGTTGTTTTCAAGGACAAAGAGTTGACCCCAGGACCCTTCCGAGGGGTGACCTACAGCTCCAACTGTCATGTGTGTGGACAGTCAAGAGTTTTATCAGGTTTGGAAACAAGAGAGAAAATGGCACAGGCGGTTTTGAAAAGGTGGACAATGACTCCAGGCCATCTGAACAACAGAGGCTGTGTGACGGCCCAGAGCGCGGAGGGAGACAAGGCCCACTTTTGTCTGCGCTCAGGCAGTGGCTGCCAGCAATTCAGACAATCGTTTGAGTGAGCCCTGCCTGCCAGCCCAGGCTCCGGGAGGACACGGCCTGAACATCACTTGGAAAAACACCACTCACATGCTCCCCCAATTGCCTCCCTTCATCACATCTCTGCCTGAAAACAGTTTCTCAAAAGCACTTCTAAAATCTTAATGATACCCCCCCCCATTAATCCTGAGCCATGTCAGAGGCTAAATAGAAATCAAGGTCACAGGATTTCTGAAAAGTTTTTTATGTCCTTTTAATATCCACAGATAATAGGCATAATCTTAGGTGATTTTACCGATATGATGAAGAAGAAAATTGTTTCTCTCCATTAAAAATACTGAGTTAAGAACAAACTATGCAACCTTAATCAAAGTCCTTGGACCTCTGAGAGGCAGGTCAAGTCCATTACAACTTGTTCCAAGTACTGAATCATTCCATTTTTTATCCTTTTGAAAGCATTAAAAATCCACTATATGAATAGGGTTATAAATATTGTGCTATTACATTAATATTTCTGGAGATAAGCTAAGAGTTGGAAAAAGTATTTGATGGGACAATTTGCTGCAGTCAGATTGGAATTCTTTTACTCTCAAATCTCAACATTTTGTTGTTGTTGTTGTTGTTAGGTGCCGTCAAGTCGGTATCCAACTCATAGCAACCCTCATAGGGTTTTCAATGGCTGACTATTTCGGGATTGCCTTGGGAGTGGATTGCCAGGTCCTTCTCCCATTTTCGCGGTGCTGGGAATTGAACTCGGGACCTCAGAGACTGCAGCGCAGTGCTCTACCCACTGAGCCAAATCCCAGCCCTCTCAACATTTAGATGAGGGGAAACGATAAATTCATCTAGATTTATGGCTAACATGGTAGCAGCATCACACCTATAACCACCAGACAGATTTTGACAAACTAATTTTCTTGAGACAGAGTCTTGCCCAGGCTGGCCTTGAACTTGGGATCCTCCTGCCTCAGCCTCCTAAGGGCTGACAAACTAATTATGGAAAAACTACTACTTCTATTTTTACTTCAAAGCTCTTTGCCAGTCCTCTAAATTACATTTTCCTCTTGTTCACATTACTTGCTGTCTCCTACTTCTTATTTTATTGATTGATTGATTGATTGATTACCTGGTATAGAGTATCCATGTTCTTATTATAAAGCACCACAACACCTTTTTTTGGTCATGAGAAGTGAGTCTGACTGTCTCGTTTCTTCCAGTGGACTGCATCTTTTTTCCTTTCCGACTCATGCTCAACACAGCCCCCATGCAATGACTCAGAACCTCCTAAGTCTATTCACCACCATGATGTAGCTTTCTGTTTCCATTTAACCAATCCGATAATGTCCCTTCCTCCACAAAGCCCCCACAAACAACGAACAATACAGCAAATCCCATTTTCTTCCTATCTATTAAATGCAGCAATTTTCATTTCAATTCCTCTCCGACCCCACTATAGTCACATGATCCTGTGCTTATACGGTTTATTAAATCTACTTTATCATTCAAAAATGTCCCTTTTCCTACTGCCTTTTATGTTATCTCATGGGAAATACACACAGGGAAGTATTCTCCAAAGTGTGGCTGAAACCTGCCTTACGGTTTGTTGTTGTTGTTAGGTGCTGTCGAGTCGGTGTCCCACTCAAAGCAAACCTATGTACATCAGGGGAAACACTACTGTCAGTGCTTCTCTGCTATTCATAGGGTTTTCAATGGTGGACTGATTTTTTTGGAGTGGGTTGTCGGGTCCCTCTCCCAAACTTAGAGAACCTAGTGTTCCCAGGCGGTCTCCCATCCAAGTACTAACCAGGCCCGACCCTGCTTAGCTTCCAAGATCGGGTGGGATCAGACGCCACAGTGGTATGGCTGCAGGCCCTTTTCTGGTAGGCAAGACTAATTTGGGAAGACGATGGACTCAGTATCCACATATGCATTTGGCATATATTCACTGTGTGCTAACTAGGAACTAGATGTTATTGCTAGAGCTAGGGTGCTGATAAAAAAAGGCAAGAGAGCTGGGCGCGGTGGCGCATGCCTGTCATCCCAGTGGCTTGGGAGGCGGAGGCAGGAGGATCACAAGTTCGAGACCAGGGGCAGTCTGCACAGCTTAGAGAGACCCTGCCTCAAAAAGTAAAAATATGGGCTGGGGGTGCTCAGTGGCCCAGCACTTGCAGAGCATGCAAATTCGAGGCTCTAGGTTCAACCCCCAGGACGGCAAAAGAAAAAAAAAAAAAAAAAGACAAGAGTTCCCATCCTCACAGCATTACATTCTAGTATGGAGCCAGACAGCCTACGTCAATAAAGGAAAAGGCTAGACATTCAGAGGGATGGGCCGGGATGGCGGAACCAATTAGCTAGGGACCTCAGAGAGGGGTCTCTCTGAGTGAGGGCTGGCTGAAGGAGGACGGAATCATCCAAGAGAATTGGACATTTTATCATCCAGGAAGCACATTCCACAAGAGGGAGGAGCAAGTGCCAAGGCCCTGAGTCAAACTGAGCCTGGGGAGTTTAAAAAACAGAACTAAAGCCAGTGTGGCTGCAACGCAGGGAGGAAAAAGGAGGCCAAGAGGTAGACAGCAGATGCGACCACACAGGACCTTACAGGCCACGCCCGAGCACTTCCTTGTCATCCTCCCTGCAGAGGAAGAGCATGGAAGCCTCACACAGGGAAGGGACACCAGCCAGCTCTGACCTCCCAAGCATCCTCTGGGTATCATCTGCAGAATGATTAAAGAGGGGAGAAAAGAAGGAGAGGGTGAGGTGGCCACAGTGGCTCTGGGAAGGACACGGCACCATCAGAGGCAATAAAGAAGTGGCGGGTTGCTGGACGCGGTGGCACACACCTGTAATCCCAGTGACTGGGGAGGCAGAGGCAGGAGGATCACAAGTTTGAGGCCAGAGGCAGTCTGCGTAACTTAGTGAGACCCTGTCTCAAAAATGTAAATAAATGGGCTGAGGGTGCAGCTCAGTGGTCCAACACTTGCAAAGAATGCAAGCGTGAGGCCCTGGGTTCAACCCCTAGCACCACACACACACAAAAAAAATGAAGTGGCAGGTGTGGAGGACGGACTGAACTGATGACAGCATGAATGTGAAGTGACTCTTGGTTTTCGACCTGAGCCGCCAGATAGATAGGATAGAACTGGGGAAGATACAGGTCTGGGTGGTTTAGAGAGGATGGAAACTTCTGTCTGGACACCCAAAGCAGAGGCTGGCTGCCTGCCTGACAGCCAATGAGAGCGGCCCGCTGCTTGACTGGATGAGGCGTGGAGCTGCAGGGGGGTGGCCTGGTGGGGCTCAGAATGTGCAAGTCAGCAGACAAGGATGGACAGTAAAGCCAGGTGGCATGAGGTCATTCGGTGCCAGGCAGACAAAGATGACCCAGAAGCCAGCCCAGGATCACCAACATTCAGAGATCTGACAAGGCACTACGAGGGCAGGGAGGAGGTGGGTGGAGACAAAGGAAGAACACAGTGGAAAGAGGGGATCAGAAGCCTAGACAAGAAGACACGTCAGCAAAGAGTCCTCTGCGTCAAATCAGTCCAAAAAAATCAAACACAGGCAGAAATAAAGTGGTTCCCATTTTCAACCTCTTTTTGTCTAACTGTAGTTGATCTCCAGTATTTGCAGACTCCATAATTATGAATTTGCCCACTCGCTGAAATTTTCAGTCCCCAAACTAATACTCCCGATGCATTCACAAACATTCACAAACACATTTAGAACAGCCAAATAAGATGGACAAGTTCCCAGCTGAGGCCCAAGGTAAGAAGCTACTTATTTGCAGAGGACATATTCCAAAACCCCAGTGAATATCTGAAACTGTGGGTACTACCAAACCCCACATATACTATATTTTTTCCTATATCTACATACCTATAATAAAGTTTAATTTATTAATTAGGCACAGTAAGGGATTTCACATTAATAAAGTAGAACAATAATAAAGTATAATCGCATAATTTAACAAAACTCCCAGGATTACTACTCTTGCACTTTGGGGCCGTTAATAAGTAAAATAAAGGTTACCTAAACAAAAGCACAATCAAACCACAACAGATGATTTCATAACTGAGATGGCTATGAATTATTAACGGGTTGGTAGTACATACAGCATGGATACCCTGACAATGGGATGATTAATGTCCTGAGTAGGAAGGACCTGGACAGAGGGAGATTTTTATCATGGTACTCAGAACAATACACAATTTAAAACTTGTGAATTATTTATCTCTAGAATTTTCCATTTAATATTTTCATTGATCGCAGTAACCGAGACAGCAAAAAGCACATCTGTGGGTAAGGAGAGACTACTATATTTGCTACCTTGGTGTCTGCTGTGACTTTATAGAACACAAGTACCACACATAGGGAGAATTGTTGGTCTATCAAAGAGGAAGAGCTTGGGAGGCAGAGGCAGGAGGATCGCAAGTTCGAGACCAGAGGCAGTCTACGTAACTTAGCGAGACCCTGTCTCAAAGAGTAAAAAAAAAAAAAATGGGCTGGAGGTGCAGCTCAGTGGTCCGGCACTTGCAGAGCATGCAGGCGCAAGGCCCTGGGTTCAACCCCCAAGACTGCAAAAAAAAAAAAAAAAAAAGGAAAAAAAAAGAAAAAGAAAAAGAGGAAGAGTCAGCTGGGCACCTGCCTCCTCCCTCTTCAGTGAAAAAAATCAGGCCACAGGCTCTGGCCCTGAAAGGCAGTGTCCAGCCAGAATCCACACTTGGCTCTTTTTAACATTTCTGTTGTCTTTATTTTTATAGTTACTTCTTTCTACGGTAAATGATGGGAAGGATGCAGGATTTTCTTTGTCAATGACTGCTAAGAAAAAAAGAGGAGAAATGCAACAGAAAGAAGACATCACACAGAACATAACATGATGCCAAGCAGGTATGGCACTAACCACGAAGGTGCCACACAATGCCCCTGCACCTGGCAAGAAGCAGGTGACATGAACAACATGAGTCTGGGAAACCCAATGTGGAATATTTCTAGTTTAGGAATGAGATTGTATGACCATGGGTGAGAAATTTATCTTCTGTCAATCTTGTTTTCCTCATCCAGAAAAAGGGGTCGATAGCATCTTGCAGGGCTTCCATGCAGATTCAGTGAAATACTGTGTAAAGTGTTGTTGCTTGTTGCTAGGTGACCTCAGTGCTCCATCTTTTGTTTTCAGAACCCCTGTGTGCTTTTCTTTCTTTCTTTCTTCCTTCCTTTCCTTCCCATTTCTTTCCCTTCCTTCCTTCCTTTCTTTTGTAGTACTGGAGGAGAGGGCTGAACCCAGGGCCACACACATGCTAAGCAAGTGCTCTACCACAGATCTGCACCCCTAACCCCTTTATTTTTTATCTTGAGACAGGGTCTCACTAAGTTATGCAAACTGCCTCTGGCCTCGAACTTGCGATCCTCCTGCCTCCGCCTCCTGAGTCACTGGGATTACAGGTGTGCACCACAGCAGCCCAGCCTCTCTACGCTCTTAAAGTTCTTCAGAACTTCCAGAGAGCTTTCGTGTATGTGGGTTACATTTATCCCTATTTACTACATCAAAAGTACAAAATGACACATTTAAAAAGTATTCATTTAAAATCACTATGATAAACCCAACATGCTAGCAACAAGACATTATTTTATGAACACAACTATGTCTCCAAACAAAAACACTGAGGAGTGTGGCCCTGTTTTGCATGTCTGTATCTCTCTCTAATGCCTGGCTTCACAGCAGGATTGCTGGATTCTCCCATCTATCTCTGCCGTCAATCGTCATAGCTCACTTAACCTCTAGAAAACTCAATGTACAACCACGAGAGAGTGGGCTGGAAACAGGCCAGGGATGTTTTAAGATTATTGTGAAAAAACTTTTAATCTCATGAGCCCTCTGAAAATGTCTCCAAGACCCCACTGTGCACCTGGAACAAACTGAAATAAAGTGTCCAGGACAATACTTATTCAGAAAAAGTTTGGAACAGTACTTTACCAAGTAAGCTCTTTTTTTTTTTTTTTTTTTTGAGGTACTGAGGATTGAACCCAGGGCCTCACCCTTGCATGCTCTGCAAGTGCTGGACCACTGAGCTGCACCCTCAGCCCATTTTTTTACTTTTTGAGACAGTGTATCGCTAAATTACGCAGACTGCCTCTGGTCTCGAACTTGCGATCCTCCTGCCTCAGCCTCCCATGCCGCTGGGATTACAGACGTGCGCCATGGCGCCCGGCTCACCAAGTAAGTTCTTAATCAACGTTAATTCTCTCATCTTTCTTCTCAGTCTCAATGTTGTTAGAATATGAACACAATTAAGGCCGGGCCTTCTTCAGGTGAACACAACTCTATAATAGGCAGTCCCCTGTCACACTGTCATGGTTTGAATATAAAATATCCAACAAAGGTCAGGTGCTTTCACGTTGGGGCCTCAGATGGTGGAGCCGTTCTGGGTGGTTATGGAACCTTAGGAGGAAGGGTCTAGCTAGGTGGAAATGAGTCACGGGGGGCGGGCCTTTGGAGGTTTTACCTGGGACCCCACAGCTCTGGTAAGCTCTTTCTGCTGCTCCCTGGAGCTGTGGGGTCATGTGCCACAGGCCCAGCTACTTGCTTAAATGCCTGTCCCATTATGGACTGATCCACTGAGCTTGTAATAAACCTCTTCCTCCATAAGTCTGTTTGGGTCCATTTTCCTGCTACACAGACAACAGCTGACTAATACACACATGTAGGGAGGTGATGGACAAGGGTTACCGCTGTCACTGTTGCTCAGATGGGTCCATAACTAATCAGCTGACGATCATCAGCAAAGGGCTCTTAATCTGTGTGTAAATTCAGAGGACCTAAGAACTTACAGAGGATAAAAATTACATCTTGTTTTCTAACTGATACTCAACTTTTTACTTCAATTGACTGTAGGCAACAAGCCCAATAAACTAGTTGAACTAGTTGATCCCATGATACCGTCACCACTGGGAACCCCACACTTTCACATCCTAGTATGGTGACTGCAGATATATCAAAAAATCATATACGCTCATCACTGATTTTAAACCATGATATATTGCCATTAGATTTGTTACTTACTGCATTAAGAAGCACATATATCGAGCCGGGTGCGGTGGCACATGCCTGTAACCCCAGCAGCTCGGGAGGCAGAGGCAGGAAGATCGCAAGTTAGAGACCAGAGGCAGTCTGCATAACTTAGAGAGACCCTGTCTCAAAAAAGTAAAAACAATGGGCTGGGGTACAGCTCAGTGGTCCAGCACTTGCAGAGCATACAGGCGCGAGGCCCTGGGTTCAACCCTCAGTACCGCCAAAAAAAAAAAAAAAAAAAGAAGAAGAAGAAGAAGCACATGTATCAAAAAGTTTAAAAATAGCTTGACAACTACACAGAGTTCAGTACAGTGAGTGTCACTCTCTTCTTTTGTTAGTTTGTTTTGAGACAGGGTCTTACTCTGTGGCCCAGGATGGCCTTGAAAGTCACCATGTAGCCTAGGCTGGCCTTGAACTCATGATCCTCCTGCCTTGGCTTCTCAAGTACTAGGATCACTGGCATGTGTCACTATGCCTTGCTCATTTTCAGTCCTCTCTATTTTACTTGATGCGTTTAGAAACATTCTGAGGAAGGCGTGACCTGGCTCCAGTCCATTGCCAAAGACAATCACGCAACCCAAAAGTGCAAGAACCCCAGTGTGGTGCAATTCATTTTCCCCCTCCATGCACCAAGTTCCTCTGTTTAAAAGGAGAGTGGACTAGTCACTCTGAGACCCCTCCCCTGCTGCTACACTCCAGCAGTGGCATGAGGAATACGGTGTCCACAGTGAGGAAGAATCACATGAACAGCATCAAGACATCTGAAGGCACTGTTGTTGTTGTTATTAGGAGTCGTGCAGTCAGTATCCTACTCATAGCAACCCTACAACAGGGGAAACGCTATTGTCAGTGCTTCTCCGCTGTTCATAGGATTTTCAATGGCGTATTGTTTTTTTGGGAGTGGGTTGCCGGATCCGTCTCCCAAGCCTACAGCACCTGGTGTTCCCAGGTGGTCTCCCATCCAAGTACTAACCAGGCCCCCCTCCCCTGTTAGCTGCCAAGATCTGATGGGATCGGATGCCACAGGGCTACAGCTGCAGGCCCTGAAGGCATTAGGTCCACAAAAATCTGACTTAGGTCTTAAATCAGTTATGTGAGCACCTGCTCTACAAGATCAAACACTTTTGGACAAACTGGGGCAAGTACAACTAAACTGATGAAGCACTAACTATGAAAGCAAATATTTCCTCACACTGCCTTCTATCACCCTACAGGAATAGATTTCAGAATTCCCAATACGCAATAATGAGTTGCTTTGCAAAGAATCCATACCTAACATAATTTTTAATTGTTCTTGATACAAATAGCCTGTGTGGAAGTAGATTTAAAAGTATGTTTGGGTGGGTTGTGGAGATGCAACACCTATAATCCTAGCACTGGGGAGGCTAAGGCAGGAGGATCACAGGTTCAAGGCTAACCTGGCCTACAGTGACTCTAATGCCAGTCTGGGCTACACAGCAAGACCCTGTCTCAAAAAGTTTCAATAATTTAAAAAATCATTTGTATATTTATCACAAATAACCACTTAAAATCCATATGATCAAATAGCAAAGAAAGGGAGAGACAGGGGGAAAAAGAGAAAGAAATGAAAGAGGAAGGAAGAGGAGGAGAAAGGTGCCTGGCTCAGAGAAAAACACTTGTTCCTAAGCACTTGGTGCTCCCCTCTACACATCCCACCCTGGGGCATGAAAATGCTTCACATTTAAAGAAGCAGGTTTACCAGTTCTCTAGCTTAGTAACACAGACAGCAGACACAGGCCATCTGTTGTTGTTGTTGTTGTTAGGTGCCGTCGAGTTGGTACCCGACTCATAGCAACCCTCTGTACAACAGGGGAAACACTACTGTCAGTGCTTCTCTGCTGTTCATAGGGTTTTCAATGGCAGATTGATTTTTGGGAGGGGGTTGCCAGGTCCTTCTCCCAAGCCTACAGCTTCTGGTGTTCCCAGGCGGTCTCCCATCCAGGTACTAACCAGGCCCGACCCTGCTTAGCTTCCGAGATCTGAAGGGATCGAACGCCACTGGGCTACCGCTGCAGGCCATGTTGCTGTTGTTAGGTGCCCTCAAGTCTGTTAGCGACCCTACGTACAACAGGCAAAACACTATGTCAGTGTTTCTCTGCTGTTCATAGGGTTTTCAATGGCAGATTGATTTTTGGGAGTGGGTTGCCGGGTCCTTCTCCCAAGGCTGAAGCACCTGGTATTCCCAGGTGGTCTCCCATCCAAGTACTAACCAGGCCCGACCCTGCTTAGCTTCCGAGATCTGACGGGATCAGATGCCACAGGGCTACCACTGCAGGTCCACTTAATGGTAGAGATTGAGTCAACAGGACTGCGTTCAAGAGCTAAGGACCCCTGGATAGACTACATTTCAGTGCCTATAGAAAAACCCAGGCTATGTTAGGGAACAGCCAGGAGGGAAGCCAAGAGAAAAGAAGCCATGGGGCAGCCATGGGGACTAGCTCGGAGTCATCAGGAGGCCTCAAGATGGCTGCTGCATGGCTTCCTTCACCAGAACCAAATCCCTCCAGCGCACGCTCAGAAGTGATCACACCCCAAAACAGTCCCAAAACAGTCCAATGAAGCCAATGCTCACAATTATACTTAAGAAAGCCTATGTCTTATTTGCTGGGCAAAATATCACATTTTTTTTTTAACTTGCAGAGCCAAGGGCAGAGTGGAGGCTCTCACTTCCTCCATCCAGCTGGACAAAATATAATTCATATTAAGGCAAATGAGATGCTGAAGTCTAACTGGAAGAAAACTGCAGTCAATCCCCAGAAAAATTCAATTAGTGGGCTTCAGAACAGCACCCCAACATCAAACGCAAGCACTACTGAATGCACTAACGTGGGGGATCCCTTTACCCACAGGAAGAAACATTCTAAGACCCCCCAGTGGAATGGCGAAAACCTTGGATAGTATCACACCTGGTATATATACTATGCTTTTTTTTCCTGGGCACACCTACCTATGGTAGTTTAATTTATAAATTAGGCAGAGGAAGAGATTAACAATAACTAGTGATTAAATAGGAAGATCATAACCATCTATTGTAACAAAAGTTGCGTGTATGTGGGCTTTTTCAGTCTCCTCTCTGGAATTTTCCATTCAACATTTTTGGACCTCAGTTGACTGCAAGTAACTGCAAGGGTGAAAGTGAGACTGTGAGGGGGATTACTGTACACACACGGCACCCCCTGAGCGGTAGGACTTCCTAACCTTCTGAGTCACTGATAAAAGGCTAAGTGACAGAGTAAAGGATCCCACAATGTAGAGATTGTGACAAAGGGGTGTGAAGGTTTGACAAGATCTGGCGAAAAGCAAATTTGAAGGAGGCAATGGGTGTGAATTTGAGCCTAAAGGGAAAGGCTAGATTGTGGGTGCAGAGCTGGGAAGGTCCTCCGGATAGGGGACAAGCAATGTGGGAGCAAAGTGCTAAAGGAGGGGCTCCCCGTGACAGACTGCACCCAATGAAGGACAGACTGTCTGCACTAGCGGGAGAGGGAACGTGGTGACAAGAGGTGGAACCCCATTATGGGAACTCTGAAAGCTGGGCTCCCCTCAGGCTTCCCCCTGGAGGCTAGGGAAGGCTTCCAGGCATGAAGGGAGGGAGATGAACAACGCCTTTTCCAATAATGCACATTCCCTGCCTGAGTGAATGTGTCCCACCCGTGGGTCCTTTCAGTCAGATCCACACCTATCACAATCTATGGTGACTAGTGAAATAAGCATCCCAAATTAAATTCTGGGGCAATTTTGCTAAAACCTGTACCTCAGAAATGCCATCTAGATATTTTTCTTGACTGGCGATAAGTAACACTAAATTGACTCCAGACGTGGGAAAACACTAAAAAGAAAACTTACCATACTTGTTCCTATGACTATGGTAGGAAGAACCACATTTTTGGAACACGTTTGCATTAATTATACTGTGGAAACTTTGGTAAGCCAAGTTAAACAAAATTAGAATTGATAACTATTTTGTAATTGTTGTTAGGTCCAGTCCAGTGGGTGCCTAACTCATAGAGACCCTATGTACAACAGGTGAAACATTATTGTCAGTGCTTCTCTGCTAGTCATAGGGTTTTTCAATGGCTGATTGTTTCTTGGGAGTGGTTGCTGGGTCCTTCTCCCAAGCTTACAGTACCTGGTGTTCCCACTCAGTCTCCCATCCAAGTACTAACCACGCCCCACCCTGAGATCTGATGGGATCAGACCCCACAGTGGTACAGCTGCAGGCTATTTTGTAATTGTTGTTGTTGTTGTTAGGTGCCGTTGAGTCCGTATCCGACTCATAGCGACCCTCATAGGGTTTTCAATGGCTGACTGTTTCGGGATTGCCTTGGGAGTGGATTGCCAGGCCCTTCTCCCATTTTTGCAGTGCTGGGAATTGAACTGGGAACCTCAGAGACTGCAGCACAGTGCTCTACCAACTGAGCTAAATCCCAGCCCCATTTGGGATTTTGTAATTAGGTACTGCTAAATATGCTTTCCCAAAAACAATCTGCCATTGAAAACCTTATGAGGGTGGCTATGAGTTGGACAGGACTTGAGGGCACCTAGCAACAACAATAAATATGCTTTCAAGCTGGGGTTTAGCTCAGTTGGTAGAGCGCTGCTCCACACCTTCTGAGGACCTGAGTTCAATCCCTAGCACTGCAAAAAGAGGAGAAAGATGTGGCAATCCACTGCCTAAATACCATCTGAAAATAATCAGCCATTGAAAACGCTATGAGGCTCACTTTGAGTCAGACCTGACTTGACAGCACCTAACAATAACAACAACAACAAATATGCTTTCATTCAGTAATTAGTACTCCATAATACTCAAAATAAAGGAACTGATTTCATCTTTGTGGGAGTCTGTGTGCTGGAGACGACCCCAGGGCCCTGGGCATGTTGAGATTGCCAGCCCCTCATCTCTTTCAGAGCATTTCACTTTCAAACTACTAGCAACTTGGTAGCCGGCACCTGGAGAGGAGTCCCTGCGGAGTCTTTAGTCTGGAGACTAAGTCCCCAGGTGATCTAGGGCAAAAGAAATACGGCCCACTTGTTTGAGTTGCAGACCTGTGAGAGCAAAGGTTCTAAAAGTAATTTAAAGGCCAAGAAACCGATTTTTGGGATAGAGAGAAAACAAAGGATAACATACACACATATGCAAGTTCACAATCTGTATTGACCTCAAAAGAATATAATATGAGAGGACTATTTAAAAAAAGACCCTAAGTCATGGCTACAGAGGTACATGGAGATGGTTAAGTGCCCGAAAAGGGCTTAGCTATCAACGCACAGAATACCTTCTGGGATTGCTCTCCCATAACTAAAAGGTGAGGAAAAAGAGGGGCGCGTAGTGGAGTAAAAGATTAAATTTCAAATAGGCCGAGTGAATGAACCTGACAGGAAGTGATATAATTCTTAACACACACAACTGTTTATCCCCGAGGCTCCCTGGAAATCTCGCCGAAAAAGGCAGCAGCTTCCCACTTGACCAAACCTCCCTCGCTCGTCCCTTGACGTAAAGTGAAAGAACCGTGGTTCTTCACGTGAGTCAAAACACCGCACAGTCACCGTTTCAGATCCAAATCAACACGACCAGCATTCGCGGCAATCGCGGGGCTCCCGGGCTCCGCGGTCACGAGTGCCACAAGCCAGCACGGGACCTGTCGCAGCTCTTTAATAAACTGTCCGCGTCGCACCCCTACGGGAACTCCGGGTTCAGAAGGTAGCCTCCCACCTCTCCAGGCACGCTCCGCGAGGGGATGAGTGTGCACACCCACGACCCCGAGACCTGCCGCCCCCCTTTCCCACGCCACACACTTCCTGCCTCTTCCATCCCTTCCACCCCGCAACTTCGGACTCCCATTCCGTTTACAAACAGCCACCGGGCAGGGCTGCAGCCTCCCCGGGAGCGAAGGGGAGGCCGGCTTTTCACCCCGAACTCCTCACTCTGGGGCTCCACTGAAAGATCTCCGAGGAGGAGAAGTAGAAAGCGCCCCACAAGGAGCAACGTCCTAGGTGCCGCCCTCGGCCGGCCACCTACGGCTGAACCCACAGGAGCAGGGGGCGCAGGGGGCGCACGGGGCGCGGGTCGGTGCCGCGAGCCGCACACAAGCAGCAGACGCGGTTCCTACAGTGCAAAGCGCAGAAATCGTGGCTCGGGAGCGGGACTACGGCCCCGCAGCCCAACTGCACTTTTAGCCGCTCGGGTCCCCACCACCGAGTGACTTCCCCAGCGGCGCCCCCGAGCCCCGATTGCGCCCCCCGAGGGCGGCGGGAGCCGAGCCCGGGGACCGACAGCGCCCGCAGCCGGCGGTCGACTTCGCGCCGCGAACTTTGGGGCGGCGGGGCGGGGCGGGGCGAGCACTCACCAACCCCGTACTTCTGCCTCTTGGTGGGGATCCAGCGGGCCATGGCGGCGACCTCACCCCGCGGCGGCGGCGCAGGCGGCGGCTACAGCTCCTCGGGCCCCCGCGGCGATCGCCGCACACTCCTGCGCGCCCCGGGTCCTTCCGCCATATTCCGGTAAACTTCGGCCCCTCGGCGCCCGCAGTCCCAGCGCCGCGCCGCCCGCACAGCACCGCCGGGCCCGCAGCCGCGACCGCGCAGCCCGCGGTCACCTGCTGGGCCGGCTGCCGCGCGGCCGTGCGCGCCCCTCCCGGCGCCGCCCCGGCCCCTCCCGCTGGCCGCGCCCTCTGCCCTCCGGGGCCGCCTCCGAGCCGCGGCCGCCCGGCCTCTCCCGCCCCGCGCCGGGATACGCGCGCCGGCCGGGAGCTGCGAGCCGGGGGCAGCCTGGGGTTCGCCTTTCTCCTCCGTGGACTGCGCTCTGCTCTGCTCCCCGCCTTCCCCCCTGGATTGAGCCCTGGAGTCTGGATCCCCGAGGGCGCTTCCCGCCGCGGGCGCCCCGAGGGCTTCGCTGGAGGCGCTGAGCACCCCGGGCGGCGGCGGACGGCGAGTGCGGGCTGCGCTCCCAAGGCGCGCCAGGGCGGTGGGGGAGGAAAAAAAAAAAAGACCTAATGAGAGTCACTTCTCGCCCCTGGGGCGCTGCCAATGCCTGACACGCAGCAGACGCTCAATAAATTTTTGTTGAATGAATGAGCAGTGGACGATGGCCTTCACCTCCAGATCTTGAACCGACACCAAGAGAGCCTGAGGCGGGAGTCCAGGGCGGGCATGGCCTCCAGGGGACACCGTTCACAGCCTGGAAAGCAGAACGTTTGCCTTCTGGTCAACGGGGAATTGATGCAAGGGAGACGGGCGCTTCAGAAGTATCAGATCGTTTTCTTGGGGATCTTCATGGGGAAATTATGTAGAGCCTTCTCATTTGGAAATTTTTATCCCAAAACACCGAGATTCCTTCACAGTAGAAGCAACACAGATTTTCACGCTTAGGGAAAAAGTCCGCCCCAAGACCCTTTTCCAACTGGCCGGCAGCCCAGAGAGCACTCCTGCGGAGAAGGGGACCCGGCACATCCCTGGGTTTTCGTTCTCCACTGTTGTTATTGACTAGGATCCAGAAGTGAGGGCTGAGAGTTGGAACTGCCTTGGGCTGCAGGTGGCGCCCTTTCCAGGGAACTCATTTCCCCCTCGGGTGAAGATGAACTAGACCAGGGAAATAAGCCCAAGTGGTCAGTTTATGTTTTACCGTCTGAAAAAATACCTCTCGCAAGAAGCTGTATTGTCCTTGAAGTCTGTGAAGATTGTCTTGCCAATTTGGAACATGAAATAAGATAAAATGTGTCGTAAAACTTAGTAATACTTGATTGGAGAGTTAGTGCATTTTAATTTTGGCAACTCTGCGAAGCCAGACCTGAAATTAAAAAAAAAAAAAAAAAAAAAAATCCTGGTTTTCCTTCCAGAGAAATAAACCCTACGCCGTACCCGACTCATAGCAACCCTCATAGGGTTTTCAATGGCTGACTGTTTTGGGATTGCCTTGGGAGTGGATTGCCAGGTCCTATCTCCCATTTTTGCGGTGCTGAGAATTGAACTCAGGACCTCAGAGACTACAGCACAGCACTCTACCAACTGAGCTAAATCCCAACCCAGTTTGACAATGACATCTAGAAGGAATTCCATTATCTCTCCACAAGTAATTTCTCTTCCTACGTGAACATCATGCTGAACTTAATTACACAGGCCAGGTAATTTCTTCCTTTTTTCCATAAATGTTAATTATGTACCTGCTAAGCTGGAATTTAGCTCAGTTGGTAGAGCCCTGCTCTGCAGTCTCTGAGGTCCTGAGTTCGATTCCCAGCCCTGCAAAAATGGAAAAAGGATGTGGCAGCCCACTCCTGAGGCAACCCGGAAATAATCAGCCATTGAAAACCCTATGAGGGTCGCTATGACTCAGATACGACTCTAGGGCACCTAACAACAACAACATGTACCTGCTAGGTGTCCCATATTGTTCCAAGAATGGAGGTACAGTGGTGAATAAAGTAACACCCCTACTTTGGCCCAGTTTCCATGGAGAAGGCAGGAGTGAGACACACACGAATATATAGGGAAGGAGGGCAGACCTGCAGAGAGAAACCCAAAGCAGGAAGGACAGGGAGGTGCTGTTGATTTACACAGAGGGGTCTGAAAAGGCGTCTCTGATACCGGGAGGTTGAAAGACAGAACAGGAGGAAGTGAGGATTAGGTGGAGGAAGGGAAAAGTGTTTTGGACAGCAGCACCGGCAAATGCAAAGGCCACCAAGCGGGTTTGACAGGCTCCAAACCTAGCAAGTAATCCTGGGCAGTGAGCTGAGTAAGAGACCAGAGGAAGCTCGGTCCAAAAGGCACAGTGGGGAGAGGGAAGGGGACCGTGGCAGGCATAAGGACTTCATATATTACTATAAGAGGTTCGGAGGGTTTTGAGCCAAGAAGGGAGCAGGATCTAACTTGCCTGCTGTGGTGTGCATAGACTGGCAGGGAGCAAAGGAAGCCAGCCTGCGTGGAAGGCCACCTCCTGGCTCAGGCAAGAAATGAAGGCAGCTTGGTCCAGGATGGCTGCGGAGGTGGGAAGAGATTGGGCTCTGAGCGTATTCTACAGGGAGCGACAACAGGAAGGCAGTGTGAGCAGGGGGGGTTCCCCAGGAGGCTTCTGCCCCCCCCTCTGACAAGGAAAGATGTGTTTATATTTTTTTTGTTTTGTTTTGTTTTTTGTTTTATGCGGTACTGGGAGTTGAACCCAGGGACTCGTGCTTGCATGATTTGCAAGTGCTAGACCACTGAGCTGCACCTCCAGCCCTATCATTATTATTATTATTATTATTATTATTATTATTTTACTTTTTTGGACAGGGTCTCACTAAGTAACACAGTCTGCCTCTGGTCTCGAACTTGCAATCCTCCTGCCTCCGCCTCCCAAGCTGCTGGGATTACAAGCATGCGCCACCACGCCCGGCTGTTTATATTTTTTAAGAACCGCACCTCTCCTTGTATACATTTTGGGATCCACAAAACTAGTTTCTTGCCCCTGGGTGTGAGAGACAGGGTGAGTGAGGGATGATTCTAAGGATTGGGGTTTAAACAACAGGTAAGTAGAGTTCCCTTTCTTTCTTTCTTTCTTTCTTTTTTCTTTTCCTTTGTCTTTTGTGATATCTACCTTGTCTGTGCCCTCTGCATCCAAGTTGTTGCATATCAGGTGCCGTTGAGTGGTATCTGACTCATAGCGACCCTCATAGGGTTTTCAATGGCTGACTGTTTCAGGATTGCCTTGGGAGTGGATTGCCAGGTCCTTCTCCCATTTTTGCGGTGCTGGGAATTGAACTCGGGACCTCAGACACTGCAGCGCAGCGCTCTACCAACTGAGCTAAATCCCAGCCCACACAGGTTTTAGTTGGTTCTAAAGGTAAACGCTCTGGAGCAGAGTCATTCAGTGGAAGCTGAGAGCAGGTGATGCTGTGGAATTTGGGACTCATGAGTTGGAAGGGACAAGAGAATCCAATTTTCTAGTCCTAAAGATGCTTTTCATATACCCTGGAGATTCTTGCATCACTCTTCACTCCCAAATGATGGGGCGGTGCGCACCTTTGGGTCCATCCTCAGCTTTGCCACGTGGCTTTGAGGAACCAGTTTCTCTGATAGATGGGAAGATACAATGGTCAGAGTTTTAATGCCATTCCTTGTCCCCGTTATTGGGCAATTTATGCTTGGTCAGCAGTCTTACCCTTTTAATGAACACAGCAAAAACACTTTTAGTTTTGTTTCTAGAATGTTCTTTGCTGCAAATGTCTTTAAGTCAGCTGAAACCACCATGTTGTTGTTGTTGTTAGGTGCCGTCGAGTCGGTATCCAACTCATAGCGACCCTCATAGGGTTTTCAATGGCTGAGTGCTTCGGGATTGCCTTGGGAGTGCATTGCCAGGCCCTTCTCCCATTTGTGCGGTGCTGGGAATTGAACTCGGGGCCTCAGAGACTGCAGCGCAGCGCTCTACCCGCTGAGCTAAATCCCAGCCCCCCGAAACCACCATAGGGAGAGGTTAATGACATGAGCTATAAAGAAGTCATTGTCGCTAGTGCCATCAAGTAGAGTCTGACTCATAGTGACCCTCATAGGGTTTTCAGTGGCTGATTGCTTTAGGAGCAGGTTGCCATTTCCTCATTTTTTGCAGGGCTGGGGATCAAACCCAGGGCCTCAGAGAGTACAGATTGGCACTCTACCAACTGAGCTAAACCCCAGCCCAAAATAAGTTTGTTGAAAACTAGATCATAGGTGAGATGAAGCAGAGCTACTTGATTTTTTAAAAGCTAAATATATAGTTGAAGGAATACCAATTGAGATGTTTCAACAAACAGATGTAGCACCGGAGGTGCGATCTTGTTCATGCCAAGAGATTTAGAGAACAGCTACCTGGCCAACTGACTGGAAGAGATCCATATTTGTACCTATTCCCAAGAAAGGAGATCCAACCGAATGCAGAAATTATCAAACAATATCATCAATATCTCATGCAAGTAAAATTTTGCTAAAGATCATTCAACAGTGATCGCAGCGGTATATTGACAGGGAACTGCCAGAAAATCAAGCCAGAAGAGGGTGTGGAACCAGAGACATTGCTCATGTCAGATGGATATTAGCCAAAAACAGAGAATACCAGGAAGATATCAATCTATGTTTCATTGACTATGCCAAGGCATTTGATGTGTGGGTCACCACAAATTATGAATAACATTGTGAAGAATGGGAATACCAGAGCACTTCATTGTTCTCATGAGGAATCTGTACATGGACCAGGAGGCAGTCATTCAAACAGAACAAGGAAACACTGCCTGGTTTAAAGTCAAGAACACTGTGTGTCAGGCCTGGTATCCTTTCACTGCATCTCTTCACTTGCTATGCTGAGCAAATAATCTGAGAAGATTATAACTCCAGTTTATGGAGAACGCAAAATCTGAGTTGGAGGAAGACTCATTAACAACCTGAGTTATGCAGATGCCACAACTCTTCTTGCTGAAAGTAAAGAGGATTTGAAACATTTACTGATGAAGATCAAAGAACCCAACTTTCAGTATGGATTGCACCTAAACATCAACGAAACAGAAATCCTTACAACTGGGTCAGTAAGCAACTTTATGATAAATGGAGAAAAGACTGAGGTTGTCCAAGATTTTGCATCTCTTGGTTCTATGATCAACACCCATGGAAGCAGCAGTCAAGAACTCAAAAGATGTATTGCATTGGGGAAAGCTGTTGCAAAAGGTCCCTTTAAAGTGTTGAAAAGTAAAGATGTCACATTGAAGACAAAGGTGCGCCTGACTCATGCCATGCTATTTTCAATTGCATAATATGCTTATGAAAGCTGGATGGTGAACAAGGGAGACAGGAGAAGAATTGATGCCTTTGAATTATGGTGCTTGAGAGGAATATTGAATATACCATGGCCTGCCAAAAGAACCACACCCATTCTAGAAGACATGCAACCAGAGTGCTCCTTGGAAGCAAGGATGACTAGACTGCATCTTACATATTTTGGACATTGTGTCGGGAGCGACCAGTCTCTGGTGCAGAAGGGCATCATGTTTGGGAGAATGGTAGGTCAATGAAAAAAAGGAGACCCTCAACTAGATAGGTGGACACAGTGGCTGCAACAGTGAATTTAAACATAAAAAAGATTGTGTGCCTGGCATGGTGCTGAGGAGTTTTTCGTTCTGTTGTTCATAGGATGGCTATGAGGCGGACTTGACCCTATGGCACCTAAGAACAACAACATATATATAGTTTTTGATAGATCCCTATACACATTTTAAAAATTCCATAAAACTGTTTAAAACAAGAGATAATGATGAAAATTAAAACACAGTACAGAAAAATTATGACGGAAGCTTAAGTGAAAATAATTAAGTGGCATATGTCCCAATGTAATCACAACTATGGAAAATCACATTTACATGGAAAATGACCACAGAAGGACATGAAAATTATTCAAATTTCTTTAAAACAAAATGAATAAGAAAAACTTGTTCGTTACTAATGTATCTGGCTTTGTAGCAAAAACAGGAAGTTATTTATTTAAATTTTACCTTTATGTGTGACAAAAGTGACGTTTCACTCAGCAGTTCTCTGATTGCAGGGATACCAGGGCTCTATTAGATGACTGTCCTCTTCAGTAGGTTTTTCTTCCTATCACTTTGTAATCAATTAAGAAAACATGTGCTATAGAATTTCTATTCAGTACAAAATAATTTCATCTTTCATGATCACCAACCATAGAGTAACATAGTAACTAATGTATATGGCCAGGCGCTGTGGCACACGCCTGTAATCCCAGTGGCTTGGGAGGCGGAGGCAGGAGGATCACAAGTTCAAGGCCAGAGGCAGTCTGCATAATTTAGCGAGACCCTGTCTTAAAAAGTTAAAAAAAAAAAAAAAAAAAAAAAGGACTGGAGGCGACAGCTCCGTGGTCTAGCACTTGCAAAGCATGCAAGCGCAAGGCCCTGGGTTCAACTCCCAGTAGTACCAAAAATAAATAAATAAATAAATAAATAAATAAATAAAGTATGTGGCCTAATCTATTCCTGGATTATTTATTTCTCATACAATCTAATGAAATGAATATAACTCTTGTCATTCCCACCTTACACATATGGAAATTGTGGCTTAGAAGATGTTAAGAAATTGTCCACATAGTTAATTAGTGGTAGAACTAAATCCAAACCCGGGCAGCCTGACTCCAGGGCCAGGGCTAGAATCCAGAGGTCAATGAACTTTGTCACCACCCCTTGATTCTGCAATTGTAGCAGGAAGGCAGCTCCAATCAATATGTAAATGAGCGAGGAGCTATGTTCCAATAGAATTTTTGTGTAGACATGAAATTTGGGCTGGTGCGGTGGTATGCAGAAGCGGAGGCAGAAGATCACAAGTTCCAGGCCAGAGGCAGCCTGTGTAATTTAGCAAGACCCTGTCTCAAAATCAAAGATTTTAAAAATGACCTGGGGGTGCAGCTCAGTGGTAGAGCACTTGCAAAACATGCATGAAGCCCTGGGTCCAAACCCTAAGTATCACCCCCCCCCAAAAAAAAGACATGAAATTTGAATTTCACATAATTTTCATATGTATGAAATATTATTCTTTGGATTTTTCTTCCCCCATCATTTAGAAACGTAAAAGACATTCATAACTCTCTGCTTGTACAAAAATAAGGAATAGGCTGGATTTGGCCCTTGGGCTTTTGTTTGCCAATCCTAAACCATGACTGTCACCCCTTAGGGGGTTTGGAAGGCCAGAGCCACCAGGAGAAGGAGTGAGCAGAATGACAAAGGACTTCCTATGGTGCAACTTTCCCACTAGAGAATCTCTTGAAGAGAAGTCACTAGGAGAAAAGAACCCCAAGTAATAAAAGCTTAGAAATCAGAGGACAGGAAAGCCAGAAAAGGTGACACCCACTTGTAATCCCTGTGCTTGGGAGGCTGAGGCAGGACGATCATGAATTCTAGGCCCCCTGGGCTACAAAGTGAGAGAAACCATATCTCAGAAAAAGAAAAGAACAAAACAAGCCAGGCACAGTGATGCACGTCTATAATCCTAGCGACTTGGGAGGCAGAAGCAAGAGGATTGCAGATCTGAGGCCAGAAGCAGCCTGCGGAACTCAGACTGTGTCTCAAGATAAAAAATTAAAAATGGACAGTGCACGCGGCCCAGTGATAGAGCACTTGCAAAGTATGAGTGGGGCCTTGGATTCAACCACTAAGTACTGCAAAAAAGAAAGAGAGAGAGAGAGAGGGAGGGAGGAAGGAAGGGAAGGAAAAGAGAAAAGAAAGAAGAAAGAAAGAAAGAAAGAAAGAAAGAGAAAGGAAGGAAGAAAGAAAGAAAGAAAGAAAGAAAGAAAGAAAGAAAGAAAGAAAAAGAGAAAATAAACCTAGAAAGAAGGAAGTGGGAGGATAGAAGTCAGAGCATGAGGTTACTTCGGAAAGCAGCGATGACTTGTTTTGCGGTATCGTCTACTAGGGAAGACTCAACTCTGTTCTGAATGATAGGAACTAGAAGTAAACACCTTCCTGTCTGAGATACAGTGGCACGCATAAGGTTGCTTTGGTAGCCATTGAACAAGTACACTTCTAAAGAGGGAAGGTGGCATCTCGTGGGCATCCCAGTGGAAATGGCATGGGAGTGTGCAAGAGAAGGGTGCTAGGAGATGTGACAGTGTCCGGGAAAAGGTTTGAAAGGCAAGGTAGATCCTGGTGAAGGCAAGAGCGGAAGAAAATAAAATAGCCTGATTGTTTTGTGAGAACTAAGAGATGTACCCTAGGATGCTCCAGGAATATTTGATGGGGGCTGGGAGAGGAGGTGGAGGTGTCAAAATTATAGAACCAGTGTCACAGGAGAGACATTCGAAATATTTTCATGATGCTCAGCTCACTGTCCCATCTGACTCATAGAGACCCTCATAGAGTTTTCAATGGCTGATTGTTTCGGGATTGCCTTGGGAGTGGATCCCCACATCCTTCTCCTGTTTGTGCGGTGCTGGGAATCAAACTCGGGACTTCAGAGACTGCAGAGCGGTGCTCTACCAACCAAGCTAAGTGTCAGATCTCAGAAGCTAAGCAGGGTTGGGCCTGGTTAGTACTTGGTTGGGAGACCGCCTGGGAACACCAGGTGCTGTAGGCTTGGGAGAAGGACCAGCAACCCACTCCCAAAAATCAATCCGCCATTGAAAACCCTATGTACAGCAGAGAAGCACTGACAATACAGTGTTTTCCCTGTTGTACATAGGGTCGCTATGAGTCGGATACCGACTCGACAGCACCTAACAACAACAACAACAACAACAGCTCACTGAGAATGCAATGCCTATTTATTGTTTTTAGCTGCTCTTCATCCTTAAAATTCATGGTGTTGAATGCCATTCTTTTTATCCTTAGGAGAAACTACATCTAGGGTACAATTGTTATCGCCACAATAAAAGTGACCAAAAGCTTTAAGGACTGTAAATTTGGATGGCAAGAGTTTGAATTTGGGATATTTTGAAAGGCGTTCTTTAAATCAAACAGCTGTGTGATTGCAAAACTCATTGATAATGGCTTAAAATGTAGACAGTGCTATGAAAGTAAATTTTTTTTTTTTGGTATAGTTTTCAGTCTCAAAGTATAGCTTCATCCAAGGGTTGCCTTGCAGCCTATTTGGGCAGTATTCCTGAATTTATTTCTTTCAAGATAGCCAGCTATCTTTAACTACTTTGCAGCAATTACCTGGCTCAGTGGAATAATTGCTGGTGGACAGAGCCCCGGGGTTCATTACTTACATAGTTTCTTAGTCATGTTACTGTGGCATAATGTTCTTATTTAAACAAGCCCTTCCCTACCATAATATTATGCCTCAGGGTTCCTTCCCCAGAACAACTCATACCACATATGCAGAAAGTCTCTTAGGAGGAGAAATAAATTCTCAGGCTCTTCCTGGTTGTGAACTCCATTTAGAAATGATCTGTTTATTAATGTCCGTCGTTGTTAACTCTGGGCTTGGCTCACGCAAATGCCAAGCAAGAGCTGGCCTGGAAGTTATGTTTTGACTTCTCCTGTGACTTGCCAAAAAGGCCTCTCTAGAACCTAGTCATCTTACTTGTCAAATTGTAATTCATCACCTGGGTGCAGTTGTTAGCATTCTTCAGGATGGTGTATGATATGAAGACAGGGAACTTGACCTGTTCACCTAGAATGTGAACAACAGGAAAATTCAAGTGCCAAATATTTTATTCAGTCTTCTGCAAGTCATTGAAAATAGAGGCATACTAATAAAATGAATGGGGCTGGGATTTAGCTCAGCGGGTAGAGCGCTGCGCTGTGGTCTCTGAGGCTCCGAGTTCAATTCCCAGCACCGCAAAAATGGGAGAAGGGCCTGGCAATCCACTCCCAAGGCAATCCTGAAGCACTCAGCCATTGAAAACCCTATGAGGGTCGCTATGAGTCAGATACCGACTCGACGGCACCTAACAACAACAACAACAACAACAATAAAATGAATAGACTTCTAGTGAATCTAGTCAAGAATCAAAGAAAACTCAAATATGCAGCATTAGGAATAAGTATATAACACCACAGATACAGAGACTGTGATGTACTTAGTTCTTACAAACTTAGTTGTAAAATTCACTACAAAATTGTAAGTGAACAAGAATAAGCCAAAAAATAGGAAACTTGAGCTGATTAAGCAGCATAGAAGAAATCTAAGTCAAAATATTACGTCTAAAGAATGGAATAGCTAGTCCTGACTATAAAAGTGAATACTTTTGTAGATTCAAGGAATAGATCAGTGGATGCATTATAAACTGTCCCATAGAAAAAGATAGGGAGTTTCCCAATTTATTTTAAGAAATTAGTATAACCTCAGCAGTAAGACATTAAAATATAGAACAAAAATAGAAACTTCTAGTTGTACAAATACAATATAAATATAACTATAGGTGGAGAGGCAAAATAAAATGAGTGATTTTCATCAAGCTCTGTATAAACAAAGTGATATAGAATGATTAAATGTGTTTTATTCTAAAAGTACAAAACACAAGTACAAAAGGGCAGCAGAGAGAACTCAAATGATCATCTGACAGATACACAAAAGTCATCTGCTATAGTTTGTAACGGGAATGTCCCCCAAAGGCCTGTGTGTCCTCAGCTTGGTGCTATTGGGAAGTGGTGGGACCACAAGAGCTGGGGCCTAGTAAGAGATCTGAATGTAGGACGCAGGTTTCTTCCTTCCTCTTCCTGTCCACCACGGTGTGAGCAGTTTGATTCCCCTTGCATTCCCTGACACGACATGTTGTCTTTATCCAGGCCCCAAAATAGCAAGGCCAACTGACCATGGATGAAAACTTCTGAAACCATGAACCCAAAATAAACCTTTTCTCTTTATATGTTGGTTGCCTCAGATATTTGTTATAGTAATGGAAAACTGACTAACACAGCGTTTGATAAAACTAACACCCCTTCTTGATCCATACCCTTAGTAAAATAGTCATAGGCTGTATGTGCTTCCTCAACATGATAGACAGCTTCTCTGAGAAACTAGCAGTCAGTCTCATGCTTAAACATCACTTGTCATGTATTCCCATTAATCAGAAGTAAAAGGTGAATGTCCTCTCACGGTATAGCTAGAGCGGTATTCAGAGTCTACTCTATCCAATGCAAAGAAATAAGTAGCACGAATTGGAGGAGACCCAATTGTCCTTATTTGCTGGTGAAATCATTCAATAACAGAACCAACAAGTATTTTTTGAATGATTAGAATTTTATCACTTATCTGTGGCTAGAATCTCCCCTTCAAAATGCCTGTTGAAATCTAATAGCTATTTTAACAGTATTAGGAACTGATTATGGGCTGGGATTTAGCTCAGTTGGTAGAGCGCTGCTCTGCAGTCTCTGAGGTCCTGAGTTCAATTCCCAGCACCGCAAAATGGGACAAGGACGTAGCAACCCACTCCCAAGGCAATCCCGAAACAATCCGCCATTGAAAACCCTATGAGGGTCGCTATGAGTCGGACTCGACTGGATGGCACCTAACAACAACAACAAGGAAGTGATTAGCTCATGAGAGCTCTGCCCTCAAGGATGGATTCAGGACATTATGGATGGAGTAGGTTTCTGATAAAAAGGATGAGTTCTGCCCAGTTTTCCTCTCTTTGCCTCTTGTGCTTGCTTGCCTTTCTGCCATGTTATAAACTAGCACACATTTCCTTGTCCTGTTGGGGATTTTTAAAATTATATTTCCCAGCTAGGGTCCCTCATAACAGCTTGAGGGGCTGACCCCTAGTTGACCCCAGGGCTCACCTCACTCACTCAAAACAGCCCCTCCCATCGAGTGAGCAAAGATGGTCCCCGGCCAGCTTGACCAGCCTTAACCACCTTAATTTTGATTGGCTCCCCTCACCACCTTGCAGGCAGTAACTGTCTCTACTTGGCAGTTATGTCCATTTGCCCACTGTACCGGCCAGCTGTGTGCCCTGATTGGCTGAACCACACCATGTGACCCCTCCAGGACCCTATAAAAAGCAGGGCTCCTGGACCACATCTTCAACCTATGATCCCTGTAGCACCACCAATCCTGACCTCTCAGACTGCCTCCTGATCACCTAGACCAGCGCTCCCTACTCCAGCAAGACCATCTAGCAAGCCTGCGAGATCAAGCCCAGGGGCCCCGAAGAGCCGAAGGCATCTAGCAAGCCACGAAGAGCCTCCCAACTCCTCCCATCCTTGGGAAGGAGGGGGGTAAAGAAGGCGAGCCGCGAGAGTCAAGACCATCGGACCTCAACTGAACACCAGCGGCTGTGGCTGTGCCTTTAAGGCTGAGCTGTACCAGCACTTAGCCTGCAGCA
>VMDO01004440.1:0-41907 GCA_007922755.1 Pedetes capensis | reverse complement strand
TATTATGTTGAGGGTATGGCCCTAACTTTAGCCGGGCTAGAGCTAAAACCCCGACATTGTCCGATGCTGGTGTTATGCTCTTGGACTTTCCGGTATCCAGAACTGTAAGAAATACATTTCCCTTCTTTATAAAGCAGCCAGTCTGTGGGGCTTTTAGGTTAGGTTAGGTGCCTTCAAGTCAGTATCCGACTCATAATGACCCTCTGTACAACAGGGGAAACACTATTGTCAGTGCTTCTCTGCTGTTCATAGGGTTTTCAATGGCAGATTGATTTTTGGGGATAGGGGGTTGCGCCAGGTCCTTCTCCCAAGCCCACAGCTTCTGGTGTTCCCAGGCGGTCTCCCATCCAGGTACTAACCAGGCCCTACCCTGCTTAGCTTCCGAGATCTGATGGGATCGGATGCCACAGGGCTATGGCTGCAGACTTTTAGAGCGGGTTATAAGGGGTCATTTTTTAAATTCTTCCAGGCAGGCTGGTGCCATATAACTTCCATTTAAGGCATTTGCAGGACCTCAGTCTTCATCTCCCTGCAGTGTGAGCTGACAGCCCTGTCCCTGGGGTCAGGGTGGTGATGTGACCTCTGTCATCACTGCCCTTTCTGCACAAACCACAGCAGTCCAGGTGCAAGTGAGACTGTGGTGGTTGCACAAGTAGATTTTGCACAGAGCCCGTGTGTGCCTAGAGCTGACTTCCAGAGAGTGAGCATCTTACCGAGTGACCACATTTTCTTTTATAGACAGTCCCCAGACCTATAGTATGAGGGACAGCTGAGCCATGCAGAAACCAAGCCTGATTGCACAATGGAGACCATCAATGTCTCCCCAGGCTAGGCTAGAAAATGAAGTCATCAGTTGGGAAGGCAATATCATAGGAAACTAAATATATGAACATACTTGTGAGAGCACAAAAAATCTAACTGGAAAACACAGTTACAGTTACAGTTACAGTTACAGTTGCTGCTGAATGAACCACAAGCATGTCTGTCAAGCAATTTAGGAATGATTTCAGCACCATCGGTATATTTCCTCTTGTAGCACTCAGTCTTTTCTTCAAAGTCCTTCTCCCTCCCCACAGGCAACTAATTGATAAATTTTTTTATTTCACTTTTGAATTGTTACGCTTTTCCTGATTATTCCATGTGAGGTGAAACTAGAACTGTTTAAAAGACATACACAAGGCTAGTACATCAGTTGTTGTTGTTGTTAGGTGCTGTCGAGTCGGTGTCCGACTCATAGCGACCCTACATACAACAGGCAAAACACTATTGCCAGTGCTTCTGTGCTGTTCATAGGGTTTTCAATGGCGGATTGATTTTGGGGAGTGGGTTGCCCGGTCCTTCTCCCAAGTACATCAGTAGCTGGGGATTTTTCTCTTTTGCTATACTATTTTCACAACCATGAGTGTGCTTGCTAAGCAATATAACTATCACAGAAGCAAATGTTAGGCAGCATACTGGTAAGGAAAAACAAAGCAAAGAGCTACCAGATATACAGACAGGCTTGAGTCCACATTCACTACTACATTGTCAAGCACCAAGTACTAACTGCACATTTTGTTGAACCCCCTTCTAATGAATGTCCTACAAAACATGGCTTGGCCTTTCTTGGGAAGGTGTAGAATATTCTTATTTCATGTACCCATAGTAGAACACTACCATGAAACTTGGAGATTCAGTTAGGAAGAGGACCAAAACTCAAAACAGATTTTAAAATTAAATCATTAAATCAATCCATGGCAATTTGTGTCTGCATTTTTTTTCTTTTTTTCAGTACTGGGCAGTCCAGGGTTGAACCCAGGGCCTGGAGCATGCTAAGCAAGTGTCCTACCACTGATCGGCGTCCCTAGCTCCTTCTTTAATATTTTATTTTGAGACAGGGTCTCATTGCGCTGAACAGGCCGCCTCTGGCTTCAAACTGATCATCTTCCTGCTTTACCCTCCGGAGTGGCTGGGATCACAGCCACGCGCCACTGCTCCCCGCTGGATTCTTAAAATAGCAATAACACTTACTATATATTATTGAAAATAGCTTAAGAAACTACAAAAGAATAACAAAACTTAACAGATCAAGGAGGAAATGCTGTTCTTGGAAAAGAAAGGTAAAAAAGAATTCTTAAAAAAAAAAAAAATCAATGCAGTACTAGATAGATATGGTGTTAGTGCCACCTGCTGTTCTAAGTATGAATTGCAGCTCTCCAATAGCTGGTCTGAATATTCACTATTCTTTTAGTTAGGTAAGGAAGGAAGGAAGGAAGGAAGGAAGGAAGGAAGGAAGGAAGGAAGTCAGTCAGTCAGAAAGTCAGTCAATCAACTTGAATGTAAAACAGTGAATTGTAGAGGTTTGGAAACGGGGTGGACAAAGGGAGGCTGGATTTGATCAGTGCACTCTGTGTGCACGTATTGAAAGATTACACTGAACTACATTAAAATGTATAATTAATACCTGTGAATCAAAATAAACAAACCAACCTACCATGTCACGGGAGAAGCCATGAGTTTTATGTTGCTTTCACTATTTCTGCTTATCCAAATCTTACTATGTGCTGGGAGTATAGGCCTAAGAGCTTTGTTGTTGTTGTTGTTAGGTGCCGTCGAGTCGGTATCCGACTCATAGCGACCCTCATAGGGTTTTCAATGGCTGACTGTTTCGGGATTGCCTTGGGAGTGGATTGCCAGGTCCTTCTCCCATAAGAGCTTTAGTCCTCTCATTTAATTGTCATAACTCCACCAACCAGGCAGTGCTTTTATTTTTATCTCCATTGTACAGATGAACAGAAGAGAGCTCGAGAGTCAGTAAACAGCCTCCCCTAGGACATGGTGGTGGTGAGAGGTAGAGCTGGGGTTAGAACTTGGGCTATCTGATCAGAATCCAACCTCAAGGTCCCTATCTTGTTTTGCTAGGCCACAATGCTTTGTATTGGGGTCTCCCTCTTTGGAAATATTTCAGAAAATACATGTTTCTGTCATGTTTGTATCAGTCTGCTGCCCTTAATAGGATTCCCCTAGTGCAATTAATTATTGTTGCTGTTGTTAGGTACCATAGAGTCCTGTCTGACGTATAGTGACCCTCATAAAGTTTTCAATGGCTGATTGTTTTTGTTTGGTGTTTTTCTTTTCTTTCTTTCTTTCTTTTTTTTTTTTTTTTTTTTTCAGTACTGGGGGTTGAACCCAGGGCCTTGCGCTTGCATGCTCTGCAAGTGCTGGACCACTGCTGAGCTGCACCCTCAGCCTTTTTTTTTTTTTTTTTTTTTTTGAGACAGGGTCTCGCTAAATTATGCAGACTGCCTCTGGTCTTGAACTTGCGATCCTCCTGCCTCTGCCTCCCAAGCCACTGGGATTACAGGCGTGTGCCACCATGCCTGGCTTAATGGCTTATTGTTTTTGGAGTGGACTGCCACATCCTTCTCCCATTTTTGTGGTGCTGGGGATCAAACCCAGGACCTCAGAAAGTGTGGTGCAGCACTCTACCAACTGAGCTATAAACCCCAGCCCTGGAATTAATTACTAGGAAACATTGAACCCAAGAAGAGGTTCTCTAAGTTATTTTGAGTGGTCTTTTACACTTTAATACAAGATGCTTATTAAGTTTCAGTCCCTTATGTATGTGTGTTCTAACTTGCGTGGCGACATGCAAGGCAAAGAGTTTTCGTCAAAAAGTTTTGGAGTTCCACAGCTTGGAAATGGGAAGATGGATCAGATTTTTCCCTTAAAGGCACTCCCTCAGATTGAGGATTATACAACCTTTGGACAGTCTTCTTTCTGGGCAATAGGGGTAGGATGATAATGGCGTATTGGTTCTTATTTTGTTTACATGGCTTGCTGTATGATCTTTTTGGTTGTTGTGTAAAGGTGCTAAGAACTCGTAGCCCTGTGTTCATATGAATTGTAAGGTCTATTGCTAAATATAATGGTATTTTGCATCAAGATTTAAAAACACAAAGCAAAGAGGGGATGTAGCAGTTGGAAAATACAGCAATAACTGGAATTAGCAAAGCAGAGAGAAAAAATAGGAGTGAGGCACAGGTAGAGCAGCAAAGGCAAGCAGAGAAGAACAGTAATAGCAGGGAAGTGTAGCTGGTAGCCAATCATTAGGAGAGCAGGGCTGGAGATGTGGCCCCACCACAGTACAAATATTTGGCCACCCTGTGTCAAGGCCAATTAGAGGAGAGTAGTCAGGAATCCCATGAGAGTGTGTGTTGTTTCTTAGAAGAATATCCCTAGGGGCAATCAGGTCAACACCAGAAATGATGCAGATCCAATCAACTCAGGCTAGACTAGAGCATTAATCAGTGGCTTTGGTATAAAAAAGCACTGAGCCAGCTGCATGCTAGAAGTTAATAATCTGCCTCAACTCATCTGCCCTCCCTCTCCTCTCCCCTGCAGACTTGGCACTCACAGTACTTAATTCCATCCAGCTATAAATAGTTGAGGGGGCTAGGATTTCGCTCAGTTGGTAGAGTGTTGCTCTGCAGTCTCTGAGGTCCTGAGTTCGATTCCCAGCACTGCAAAATGGGAGAAGGACGTGGCAACCTACTCCCAAGGCAATCCCGAAACAGTCAGCCATTGAAAACCCTATGAGGGTTGCTATGAGTCGGACTCGACTCAAGGGCACCTAACAACAACAACATAAATAGTTGAAAACCTCAGTTGCTGAGTTTCAGCCTGATTTAGTGTGTTGTACCTGAAAACTGGAGAAGGACATCATGTTTGGGAGAGTGGCAGGTCAACGCAAAAGAGGAAAACCCTCCACCAGATGGATTGACACAGTGTCTGCAACAATGGGCTTAAACATAAATAAGACCGTTTGCCTGGCACAGAATCAGCAAGTGTTTCGATCTGCTGTACATAGGGTCACTATGAGTCTGACTCGACTCGACAGCACCTAACAACAACAACAACAACCTGAAAACTACAGCTGAGTTACTCCATTACAGCTTAGCATGGCATCCAAAGCCATGCGACTGATTCCTGGGCCAGCACCCAACTTCCTGCCTGGAAAACCCTACTTCTTATTTATATGCGCGCGCGCGCGCGCGCGCGTGTGTGTGTGTGTGTGTGTGTGTGTGTGTGTGTGTGTGTGGTATCTTGTTCCCTTTTAAATTTTGTGTTTAAATAATGCACCATTAAATTTAGCATCTTAACTATAAGTGTATGATTCAGTAGTGTTGTGTATATTCACATTGTTGTACGACACTTCTCTAGTACTTTTTCATCTTGTAATACGGAAACTCTGTGTGTGACAAAACCAACTGTCCCTTGCCCTCCTTCTCATCCCTTGTTAACAAACTTTCTACTGTTTCTGTGATTTTGACTTTTCTTTCTTTCTTTTCCTTCCTTTCCTGCCTTTCTTTCTTCTTCTTTCTTTCTTTCTCTTTCTTTTTTCCTTCCTTCCTTCCTCCTTCCCTCCTTCTGTCCCCCCTCCTTCCCTCTCTTCCTCTCTTTTTCCTTCCTTCCTTTCTTTCTTTCTTTCTTTCTTTCTTTCTTTCTCACTCTCCTTTCTTTCTTTCTCTCTCCTTCCTCCTTCCCTCCCTCTTTCCTTTCTTCCTTCCTTTCCTTTCTTTCTCTTTCTCTCCTTCTTTCCTTTCTCTCTCTCCTCTCTCTCTCTCTCTCTCTCTCTCTCTCTCTCTCTATTTTGCAGTACTTAGGGGTTGAACCCAAGTCCTTGTGCATGCTAGGCAAGTGCATGCTAGGGCAAATTAAAAAAAAATTTTTTTTTTTTAAATTTTGAGTCAGGGTCTTACTAAGTTATGCAGGCTGCCTCTGACCTTGAGCTTATGATCCTCGTGCCTCAGCCTCCTGAGTCTCTGGGATAGCAGATATATGTTGCGGCACCCAGCTGATTTTGACTGCTTTAGGTACTTCATAGGAGTAGAATAACGATTCCTTTGTGACTGGCACACTTTGCTCAGCATAATGTCCTTCAGGTTCATCCATGTTAAGCCCCTGACAGGGTTTTCTTCCTAAGTCTGCACCGTATGCCCTTGTGTGGATGCATCCCCTTCTGTTTATCCTTTCCTCTCTCCGTGGGCATTTGGGTATGGTGAATTACGTGGAGATGAACATGAGTGTGCTGCATCTCACTTACTAAAAACCAAAATGGCCGCTGTGACTAGAGGTC
Organism: Pedetes capensis; assembly: GCA_007922755.1. Taxonomy (NCBI): domain Eukaryota; kingdom Metazoa; phylum Chordata; class Mammalia; order Rodentia; family Pedetidae; genus Pedetes; species Pedetes capensis. Next base: position 35,789 of record VMDO01004440.1, on the reverse strand, counting down.
AAGCAGCCTAGGGAGCGCCGATGGAAAGCGAGGCAGAAAGGTGGCCGGTGGCCGCCTGAATGTCTCAGGAAGTAGAATGCATGAGGGACTTTGGCTTATGTGCCTGAACGCCTTGACATCTCACTTAGAAAAAACCGTTTTGCTTTCAGTAAGACCTCTTTGGTTTTCTAGAAAAGCAACGTCCTAGTCTGTTCCTCACATGGTGCTAGGCCAACGAGCCCCCGTGAACCTCTTTTATGAGAGCAGAGATCCTAGTCATGAAGGTGGAGCCCTGAAGACTTAATCACTTCCCAGAGGCTCCGCCTCTTAATACCCTACCACTGAAAATTCAGTTCTGCCCTGCCAGGCATGGTGTTCCTCCTTTGTACTGTTGTTGTTGTTGTTGTTAGGTGCCTTCGAGTCGGTATCCGACTCATAGCAACCCTCATAGGGTTTTCAATGGCTGACTGTTTCGGGATTGCCTTGGGAGTGGATTACCAGGTCCTTCTCCCATTTTTGCGGTGCTGGGAATTGAACTCAGGACCTCAGAGACTGCAGCGCAGGGCTCTACCAACTGAGCTAAATCCCAGCCCTCCTTTGTACTACACTAGTCCAAATACAGAACTCGGCACATTTCTACGACTGCACCCACACAAGCACCTGTGCAATCACACAAAGTTTTATGGGTGATGATGTCTACTCAGTTGGGGAAGAGGGATGGGGTTTATGTGACAAATGATAAAAATTATATCCGACTCTGGTCTTAGATTTATGAGCCATGCTGGGACAGTTAAGACTTTGGGACTATTGGGGATGGAATGGATGCATCTGGCCTCTCGAAATGGACGTGAATCTTTAGAGGCTGGGGCAGAATGACATGGTGTGGATGTGGTTTGAATGTTCTCCCGAGGTCCATTTGTTGGAGGGTTGGTCCCCAGGGGGGGCCATATGAGGAGATGGTGGAAGCTTTAAGAGGTGGGGCCTAGTCCAAGGTCCATGGGAGCCCAGCCCTTGAAAGGGATTAAGGAAATTCCCATGAAAGGGTTGTTATGAAAGGAGCAAACCTGGGCCTATCTAGTTTTCTCTGTCACCTGCTTTGCCATGTGTCATTCCCGTCCCCCTTCTGCCATGGGGACTTTGCTAGATCATGCACTAGGCTTTTTGGACTTTCAGCTGCCAAAACTGTGAGCAAAATCAACTTCTTTATGAAGTTAGCTGCCTCAGGTAATCCATTGCAGCGATGAAAAACTGACCAATACACTCTCAACAAATTGTTAAATGTACTACACCATACCGTTAACTATAGACACATGTTGCATAGTAGATCTCTAGAATTTATGCATTCTGTATCACTGTAACTTTATGCCCATTGCACAGCTTCCCATTTCCCCCTGCCTCTGTCCTCTGGAAATTATCATTCTATTTCCTGCTTCTACAAATTTGACTATTATAGTTAGCTACTATAAATGGAATCATGCAATAGTTTTGCTTTCATGACTAACGTATTTCAATTAACATGATGTCATTCAGGTCCATTCATGTTGTTGCCAATGGCAAAATTTCCTTCTTTTTAAGGCAGGATAATATTCTATTGTATGCATATGCCATATTTTTTATATATTCCTGCAGATGGACATGCGGGTTGTTTTCATATGGTGGCTACTATGAATGATGCTGCAATGAATATGGGACTGAAGATATCTTTATGAGGTCCTGATTTCAATTCTCCTGGATAATCCCCAGAAATGGGATTGGTGGAATATGTGGTAATAATCTTAGACTTTGTTCTTAGACCCTCAACTATTTCACTGCATTTTTAAACCTTCCCTGTTGCTTTTCTCTCTACTTTGCTTCCTTCAACAAAGGTGTGCCTGACTCATGCCATGGTTATTTTCAGTCGCATCATACGGTTGTGAAAGCTGGACATTGAACAAGGAAGACAGGAGAACAATTGATGCTTTTGAATTATGGTGCTGGAGATGATTGTTGAATATACCATGGACTACCAAAAGAACCAACAGATCTGTCTTAGAGGAAGTGCAACCAGAGTGCTCTTTGGAAGCAAGGATGGCTACACTATGTTTTATGTATGTTGGACGTGTAGTCAGGAGGGACTAATCCCTGGAGAAGGACATTATATTTAGGAGAGTGTCGGTTCAATGAGAAAAAGGAAGACCCTCAACTGTATGGAGTGACACAGTGGCTGCAACAATGGGCTTAAACGTAAAAAGATCATATGTTTGGCACACTGTCAAGTAATGTTTTCTTCTGTTGTATGAAGGGTCACCATGAGTTGGACCTGACTCTATAGCACCTCACAACCACAACATACTTCAGGAATACTGTTCACTACTGTTGTGGAATGGTTCCACTTTCTTTCTGTGTCCTTGACCATCATCAATGCCCTGTCAATCTCACTTCCCACCCATGTGATATTACTTAGGATTTCTACAAAAGGGAGTTAGTGTAATTTGAACATGAATTGTCCCTCCCAAAAGGCTCATGTATTGAAGGCTTGGTCCCCAGCTGGTGATGCTATTGAGAGACCATTGGTTCACCAGGGTGCCAACTTCACCAATGGGTTAATCCACAGACGGGTTCATATTAAATGAGCTATTAGGAGGCGGAGCCATGCTGGAGGAAGCAGGTCACTGGGGGTGTGCCTTTGAAAGGTATGTCTTATCCAGCCCCTTTTGTGTTGGTCTCTCTGCTTCCCAGCGGCCAGGAAGTGACCCGCTTTCTCCGCTGCACTCCTCCGGCCATCATGATCTACCTCGCCATGGGCCCATAGCAATGGAGCCCGCGGACCAGGAGCTGAAATCTTTGCAACTGTGGGCCTACATATGCCTTTCCTGTATTTGTTTTGCTAGGTATTTTTTTTTACAGCGATGGAAAAGTGCCTAACACAGTGAGACGGTGCCCCTCTAAAAAGGAATTTAAGGGTCAAATACTAAAATTATGCTTTTCTTTTATCCTGCTCTAAGTTCATGCATGGTAGAACAGGGACTGAAAAAAAAAATACAGTGCATGTAAGATGCATATTATTGCACAGGGAGAGAATGAAATTTTATTTTTTCTCTTTTAAAAATGCATTATTATAAAATGTATTTGTTACACCCTGAAAAACATAACAGATAAGTTAAAGAATCAATAATTTTTCCTGAAAATTAGTGAACATGTCATATATGTTAAATTCACCTCCCCTTTCTATCTGCATTTCTATGTTGTTGTTGTTGTTGTTGTTGTTGTTAGGTGCCATTGAGTCGGCATCCGACTCATAGCGACCCTCATAGGGTTTTCAATGGCTGACTGTTTCGGGATTGCCTTGGGAGTGGATTGCCAGGCCCTTCTCCCATTTTTGCGGTGCTGGGAATTGAACTCGGGACCTCAGAGACTGCAGCGCAGAGCTCTACCAACTGAGCTAAATCCCAGCCCGCATTTCTATAGGTAAGACAAAAATAACAAAATAAAATAATAGCTAATATTGTCTGCTATGTGCTAGGCAATTTGCTTATTATACATGAATTAACTCATTCAATACTTATAACAGCTACCTATGAAGTAGATACTATTTTTGTTATTTCTATTTTATAGATAAAGAAAACTAAAGCACAGAGAGCTTAAGTTACTTGTTCAGTAGTCAGTTGTTGCTGTAGTAGGAAAACCAACCCAAACAAAACTTATGGAGGAGAAGGCTTATTGGAGGCGCACAGCTGGAGGATCCGTCCATAATGGTGGCAGGACAGGCATGGTGGCCACAGAGGCAAGGCCTGTGGCGGAGTACCTCATGGTATCCTTGGGCCGGAGGCAGAGAGTTTCTAAAAACCACACGTCTGGGGTGAAAAAACCTCCAAAGGCCTGCCCCCTAGTGACCACGTCTGCAAAGCTGGAGTCCTGCCTCCCAAAGCCCCATGACCTCCACAAATGGAGCCACTAGCTGAAAATGGAAGCACGTGACTTTGGGGAGACATTTTGTTTTCAAATCAGGATACTTGTGCAAGCTCACACAGCTAAAAATAACAATCAGAACACGTTTAGAGTATTTACTGTGCTAAGTGCTTTATATATCAAAATACTGTTTACTTCTCACTTGAATCCTGCATGGTAGTTGCCATCACAACTTCTTGCTGTTGTTGTTAGGTGCCATCGAGTCGTGTCCGACTCATAGTGACCCTCATAGGATTTTCAATGGCAGATTGTTTCGGGATTGCCTTGGGAGTGGGTTGCCATGTCTTTCTCCCACTTTTGTGGTGCTGGGAATCAAACTTGGGACCTCAGAGACTGTAGAGCAGCGCTCTACCAACTGAGCTAAATCCCAGCCCCCCAATACAATTTATGGATGAGTAAACCCAGGTCCAGGAAGATTTAGCAACTGGTCCAACTTCACACAGCTGGTAAGCGGCAAGGTTGAGATCTGAACCTGGACAGTTTGGATCTAGGTAGATGCCCCTAAACATTGCACTCACAACCATTAACGTGGGCCTGAGGATGTAGCTCAGTGGTAGAGCTCTTGTCTGGCACGCATGAGGGCCTGGGTTCACTTCCACGGCCCTGCCAAGTAAATAATAAGCTTTAATATGCGCGACATGAGCTTGATGGTTAAGTTAACAAGCTTGTCCTATCAAATGAGTAGGGATGTAAGGCCGGGTGACTGCTCTGCTTCTGATTGGTCATTGTTAGGTTGGTGGAAGTGAGTTAGTTTCTTTCTTTCTTCTTTCTTTCTCTCTCTCTCTCTCTCTCTTTTTTTTTTTTTTTTTTGCGGTACCGGGGGTTGAACCCAGGGCCTCGCGCTTGCATGCTCTGCAAGTGCTGGGCCACTGAGCTGCACCCCCAGCCCTTTTTAATTTTTTTTTTACTTTTTGAGACAGGGTCTCTCTAAATTATGCAGACTGCCTCTGGTCTCGAACTTGCAATCCTCCTGGCTCCGCCTCCCAAACGGCTGAGATTACATGCCTGCGCCACCGTGCTGGCTGGTGGAAGTGAGTTTCTAAGGAATCTGGTTGGGTGTGTCCCTTCACAGCAGGGTGGGAGAATCCCCAGGAGGTCAGGGTTTGAATTACAGCAACCCGAAAATAAACTGCGACCCTTGCCTGGAAAGCAAACACCGCAGTGCTTATTGAAAAAGCAAAGCCTGGATTTGTTTGGCTCTGGGGAGCGATGCCATCATTAGGAAAGGCCCGATCCCCGCTGGCTGCCTGTGCACAGCCGAGCCTAACGATGCTGGCGGGTCACAGGCGTCTGCGCTAATGGGCTCATGTTTTATTTATTCAGGTGCTGACTTGGCATCGCCCGGCCCTGATGAATCTGCGGGTTTGGAAATAACCGGCTCCTCTCTCTCTGGGCTGTGATGCCGTCTCCAAAAATGAAGGCAACGAGGCACAGGAAAGGCTGGATTCCCTGCAGATAGCTTTCATAGTTTACAATAAAAATTCAAATACTACAGAAAGCATCGGACAACATTTAAAACACGAATCCACAGTGTCTAGCATGATATAGTGCAAAGAAACCTCTGGCATTGAAGGTCTTTCCTTTAAGCAACGCTTCCACCCAGCGCCAACTAAATAATACAAAAGCATCTGGACTCTTTCTAAATTGAGGATGAAATTATGTATTTTTCCCAAGACACACAGGATACCAAAAAGGAACATTTCCTAAACCAAAGAATTCGGGGTAAGTTAAAGCAGTGGCTGAAGAAGACTCTCTTGTGCTTTATTTCCTCTTTTAAAAATAACCTATATGATCAAAATAAAACATGGATGTTGTTGTTGTTGTTGTTAGGTGCCACTGAGTCGGTATCCGACTCATAGCGACCCTACATACAGAAGGCGAAACACTACTGTCAGTGCTTCTCTGCTGTTCATACGGTTTTCAATGGCAGATTGATTTTTGGGAGTGGGTTGCCGGGTCCGTCTTCCAAGCCTACAGCACCTGGTGTTCCTAGGTGGTCTCCCATCCAAGTACCAACCAGGCCTGATCCTGCTTAGTTTCTGAGATCTGACAAGATCAGATGCCACAGGTCTACTGCTGCAGGCCAAGTGCCACTTAGGTAAAAAATAAGTCATGATGCAACCATGTCCTCAAACCTTTCATGCCCCTTTAAACCTCTCTCCTCAAAATTACTCCTAATCCTGACTTAATTTTAAAACATTTAAAATATACCACAGCTCTATAAATCCACAAAACTTATCTATATAATAAAGAATTATTATGTGGTGAACACTTATAACTACCACCCAGGTCATGGGATAAAACTTGACTAGCCATAGATAAGGACTATGTTGGGTCTGCCCTAGATTCCCATGTTCAAGCCTTAAACCCCAATGTGACTGTGTCCTGAGACAAAGCTTTTAGGAGGCGATTAAAGGTAAATGAATCTGTAAGGATGGGGCCCTGATCCTACATGACTAGTGCCTTTTTTTTTTTTTGTACTAGGGAATTAGACCTTGTTGTTGTTGTTAGGTGCTGTCGAGTTGTGTCCGACTCATAGCGACCCTCATAGGGTTTTCAATGCCAGATTGTTTCGGGATTGCCTTGGGAGCGGGTTGCCACGTCCTTCTCCCATTTTTGTGGTGCTGGGAATCAAACTCAGGACCTCAGAGACTGCAGAGCAGCGCTCTACCAACTGAGCTAAATCCCAGCCCAGGGGATTAGACCTAGAACCTCAGAAATGCTAGGCAAGTGCTCTAACACTGAGTTGCACCCCCAGGCCCATTTTTCTTTTCTTTTTTCTTTTCTTTTCGGTTTGAAACAGGGTCTTGCTAAGTTGCAGAGGCTGCCTCTGGCCTTCACCTCCATATCGTCCTGCCTGAGCCTCTCAAGTCACTGGGATTACAGTTGTGTGCCATGGCACCCAGCCTAGTGTCCCTATAAAAAGAGGAGGAGACACCAGGGAGGCTCAAGCAGAGGAAAGACTCTGGGAAGAGGCAGCAAGAGGGTGACTGTCTGCGAGCTAAGGAGAACCCTCAAGAGAAATCAATCTGCTAAGGCCTTGATCTTGGATTTCCAACATCCAGAATTTTGATAAAGCCACACTGTCAGTGATATTTTGCCACGGCAGCTCTAGTAAACAAATCCAGCCTTCCAAAACACTACCACATGCCCAATCCCAGCATGCACCTCCACCTTCTTGCTAAAGGTAACCTGTATCCAGGTTACATAAAAAACATTTCCCTGCTTTGCTTTATAGTTCTACCATTCAATGGTGTACAGCTTAATTTTGTTTGTTTGTTTTTAAAAGGTCATTTAATAAGCCACTTTTAATTAAAAGTTCCCCCTCAATTGTTATATTTTATTTGTGTATCGGACTGGTTGAAAACAAACTGAGCCTGTGTCGTGGAAGTGTTTTCCAGTAGAAGTAATCTGGAAAAAATTTCAAACCGGAATCTGATCAAGTCAATAGATCGAAAGGCCAATTTGTGGGTAATGCACAGGACAGACTGACATATTCAAATACTCATTTTCGCAGAAGCTGACAAGGTGTTTCTTATTTTGCAAGAAAGGATTCACTTTTGCTATGAAGTATATGTTAGCTGCACATTTTCTTAGATGTCTTTTATCAAGTGTAAATTGAAGAAGTTCCTTCTATTCTTATTGTATTGAGTTTTTGGTTTAGGTGAAAAATGAATGTTGGATTTTGCCAAATATTATTTCTGCTTCTATTAACATAATCATAAGGTTTTGTTCTAGTTTGTTAAAATGGTGCATTACGTTGATTAATTTTTTCATTGATTGAAATGACAAGTCTATTTTTCATTGCTGGAATAAATCCCGCTTGGTCATGACATATTCTACTTCTTATATATATATTTGATTTACTAAAATTTTGTTAAGAAATTTTGCATTTTGCTCATGGGAGATATTGATCTACAGGGTTCCCTCTGTCTCTCTCTGTCTCTCTGTCTCTGTCTCTCTCTGTGTATGTATGTATGCTTTAAATAATGTCATTATTTGGTTTTGGTTGGTACTGGTCTCATAGAATGAGATATAGTTGCTCTGCTTTAAATAACATTTGTGAAGTAGTTTTGTAGAATTAATATTATTTCTTCTGTAAATGTTTGGTAGAATTCTACTACATGAGCCTAAAGGATTTTTTGAGAATATTTTTATTTTTATTTACTTTATTTTTGGTACTTGGGCACTGAACCCTGGGCTCACATACACTTGGCAAATGCTGGACTGCACCCCTAGTCCAATTTTAAGTTTTTTTATTTTGAGACAGGGTCTTGCTAGGTTATTCAGGCTGCCTCTGGCCTTGAACCTGTGGATCTCCTACCTCTGCCTCCTGAGTTGCTGGGATTACAGGTGTGAGACACCATGCCTAGCCTTGAGAATATTTTTAAATATACAAATTCACTTTCTCTAATAGATATGATTTGGATAATCCATTTTTTCTTCAGTGAACTTCTATAATTTATGTCTTTCCATAAAATTGTTAATTCTGTCTAAATTTTCAACCTTACTGGCATATAATTTTCATAAATTTGTTTATTATATCTTTAATATGTGCAGACTGTAATGATGTCACCTTTCTTATCCGGTATCATTAATTTGTGTATTTTCTCTTCTTTTTTCGGATCAGTCTGATTAGAACAGTGTTTCTCAACATCCCCATTCTGGACATTTTAGAGCTGGATAACCCTTTGTTGTGGAGGTTTTCCTGTACATGGTGGGATGGTGAAGCAGCTTTCCTGGCCTCACCCCACTAGGTGCCAGCACCATTCTGAGTTCTAACAATCAATAAGGTCTCCAGGCTTTTCCAGGGATTTCCTGGGAGTCAAAATTGCCTCCAGATGAGAAACATTGGGTTGCAGGTTTAGCACTTTTATTGCTCTTAAAATATTGGCATTTGATTTTATTGTTTTGGATCTTTTTTTTTTGTCTTATGCAGATGCATAAGACCAAAACTAGCTTTTCCTACATATGGATAGAGTTATAATAACTATTCTCATGTCCTTGTCTGTTAACTCAAACATCTGTGCCATTTCTAGGTTGGTTTTGGCTGATTGTTTTTCTTCTCATTATGGGTCACATTGCCCTGTTTCTTTGCTTATTTCATACATTTTGATTGGATACTAGGCATTATGCATTTTACTTTGTTTCATGCTGAATATATCTACCTTTCTATAAAAATTCCTAAGCATTACTGCAGCATACAACTAAGTTGCTTGGAGACTGATTCTTCTGGATTTTGCTTTTAAGATTTATTAGGTAGGATCAGAGCTGTGCTTAAAATGGAGCAAATTATTTTCCCTGTGGAAGCAAGGTTCTCGGAGTGCTCTGCCTAATGCTCCATGAATTATGAGGTTTTCCTGACGGGCTGGTACTTTTCCCAGCCCTGTGTGAGCTCTGCATACTGTTTCCTTTATTCATTTGAGGTCATTCTTTCCTTGGCCCGGGTAGTTTTCCCACATCTTTATGCTGATCTCTACTCTGCTAGCTAAGCCTCTGCAGATCTCTGGAGTTTTCTCTCGCCTGTCTAGTACTCTGCCCATAAACTCTAGCCACCTTTGACTCCCTGGGTTTAGCTCTGTGTGCTACACTCTGGGAGTTCTCTATACTCCAACCGGGATTTCTCACCCTCTGCTGCAGCTTGAGAGATACCTTGAGGCCATAAACCCCTCATCATGTTGGTCTTTTCTGTTTTCCTTCTCTTCTTTGTTGCCTGATGCCCAATGCGTTAAAAATTTTGGTTCATGTATTGTGCCAGTAATTAACAGCTGTTTCAGGCGTCCTTGTATTCCACGATGGCCAGAAATGTAAGCCTATGTAAATATATTTTTGAAATCTGGAAAAAATGGAAATGTTTTTAGAAAAATGTAACTTGCCAAATTCAACTAAACAAGTAGGAAATATGAAGAGACATATAGCTACTGCATTAATTGAAGCATAACTCTGTGCAGAAATTAACATCAGGATCAGGCAGATTTACCCATAAAACCGAGATTCAAAGAGCAGATAATTTAGTCTTTTATCAAATGTTCTAGAGAAGATAAGATGAAGAAATTCATTCTAATTCATCTTGTAATATTAATATGACTTTGACAACAAAATGATTTAAGAACAATGACAAAAAAACAAAATTTTAAGCCAATCTTGCTCTGAACCTGGATGCACAAAATCTAAATCTAGCAATGTGTATGTTCTGAATATTTGAATGTAATCACGCCATCCTGTCTCAGATTCATCAATGGTTTGTCATCATATTTAGAATAAAATCTGAATTCTTTACCATGGCTCAAAAGACTTCACTTTTTTTTGCATTTATTTTATTTATTGATGTTGGTGGAGTACAGAGTAATAAGTCATTTGCTATACCTATTATGCAACAATTAAATCCCGCTTGCTTACACGTTCATCATCTTACATATTTTACGTAGCAATACACACTAAAGAAAAAAGAGAAAAAAGTAGAAATTTTAATGTGTAATGAAAATCGTATGTAATCATGGATTACATTCTCATTGAGTTTTTCCTTCTCTTTATTTTTCCCATGCATTCATATAGTTGCATCTTATATTTTGAGATATTCCTCTTCCTTTATACCCGTCTACATGATTTCCCCTCCCCTCTCCCCTTCTCCAGCCTCTGCTCCCACCCACTGATCCCCTCCTCCTTCTTTCTGATCTGCTTATATTTTCCATTCTTAGATAGGTATGATTGTCAATATGGAGAAACCTCAGAAAACTAAAAATAGAACTGCCACAAGACCCAGCTATACCAGTCCTGGGGATATACTCAAAGGGAGACAAATCATCATACTGCAAAAATACCTGCATCTCCATATTTAATGCAGTACTCTTCACAATTGCAAGGATATGGAACTAACCAAGAGGCCCATCAACAGAAGAATGCATTAAAAAATTGTGGTACATATATACAGTGGAATATTACCGACAAAAAAGAATGAATGCTGCTGTCATTTGCAGCAAAATGGATGGAACTGGAGAATATCATCTTAAGTGAATGAACACAGGCTCAAAAAGAGAAATACCCTATGTTCTCACTCATATGTGGGAGCTGAATCTTACTTAAAGGAAGAAAAACCCATACATAAGCAGATATAGAAAAATGAACAATTAAGCTTACTTAAGAAGGGAAAATATTGTTGTTGTTGTTGTTGTTAGGTGCTGTTGAATCAGTGTCCGACTCATAGTGACCCTAAGTACAACAGGCGAAACACTATTGTCAGTGCTTCTCTGCTGTTCATAGGGTTTTCAATGGCGGGTTGATTTTTGGGAGTGGGTTGCCAGGTCCGTATCCCAAGCCTACAGCACCTGGTGTTCCCAGGTGGTCTCCCATCCAGGCTTGACCCTGCTTAGCTTTTGAAATCTGACGGCATTGGAAGCCACAGGGCTATGGCTACAGGCGGGAAAATATTAGCACAGTAGAAAGGAGGAGAGAGGGGACTAACAAAGGGAAGCGAAGGTTGTGGAATGTGGGAAGATGAGGAGAAACAATGTAAAGGGATAAAGGGGGAGAGGATAATCTCAGTGTAAATGATGCAACTTCATGAGTACATGGGAAAAATAGGGGAATATAACCCTTAAATGCATACGAGTTTTACTACATAGTAATCAAAAGTTTCCATAAATTTTGTAAGTTGATGAAAGTGTAATCCAAAGTGATGAAATAGTTGCACAATGGGAAAAGCAAATGCTGTATAACTCTGTACCCCACCAACATTTATCAATAAAGGGAAAAAATAGGTATGATTGTTCATTTTTGTATACCTAAATATGTAACTTATTTTTCTTCCTTTACATTAGATATAGCTCCCACACGTGAATGAGAACATACGGTATCTTTCTTTTTGAGTCTGGGTTAATTCGCTTAAAATGATGATCTCCAGTTCCATCCATTTTGCTGCAAATGACATAATTTCATTCTTTATTGATGAGTAATATCCTATTGTATACATTGTTGTTGTTGTTAGGTGCCGTTGAATCGGTATCTGACTCATAGCGACCCTCATAGGGTCTTCAATGGCTGACTGTTTCGGGATTGCCTTGGGAATGGATTGCCAGGCCCTTCTCCCATTTTTGCAGTGCTGGGAATTGAACTCAGGACCTCAGAGACCGTAGCGCAGCACTCTACCAACTGAGCTAAATCCCAGCCCATTGTATACATATATACAATTTTTCAATCCACTCCTCTGTTGATGGACATTTTGGTTGATTCTGTACTCTTGCAATTTGTGAGAAATGCTGCATTAAATATGGAAGTGCAGGTGTCCTTGTGGTATGATGACTTATCTTCCTTTAGTTATATTCCCAGGAGTGATATAGCTGGGTCAAATGGCAGTTCTATCCTTAGTTTTCTAAGGTACCTCCATAGTGATTTCCAAAGTGGCTGAACTAATTTACAGCAGCAGTGCAAAAGCGTTCCTTTTTCTCCTTATCCTCACCAGCATTATGATTCCACATTTCTTCTCTATTGCCCTTCTGTTTTCTCCTACTCTTCTCTCCACTTTTCCTATACTTCAGTTATATTGTCAGTCATTCAGAATAAGTTCTTTCACAACTCAGGGCTTTTATACTTGCTCTATGAAATATTTTTGGTCATTATTTCCCTGAATAAACTCTATGCCTCCCCTTTTTCCTTTTGAGTCTCCAGTAATTCATATATTGTTCTCCTTGATGTTGTCCCATAAATCTCTTTGGTTCTATACACTTTTTTCATTTTTTCTTTTTGCTCATCAGAACTGATAATTTCAAATTACCTATGTGCAAATTTATTGATTCTTTCTTCTGCCTGAGTCTGCTGCTGAATCTTTCAATTCAGTTACTGCATTTTTCAGCTCTAGAATACCTATTTGATTCTTTTAAGAATTTCTCTTGGCTCATATTTCCCTCCTTCTCTCTCTCTCCCTGTCTCCTTCTGTCTCTGTCTCTGTCTCTCTCTCTCATATGCTTTTCCAATTTCATTTAGCTCTTCTGTTTTTGTTTTAGATGCATGTTTTCCTTGAGGTACTTAAGTATACTTAAGATAGTTTTTTAAAGTCTTTGTCAAGTAAATCTACTGTTTCTCCAGACAGTTTCTGGAAAGCTTATTTGGTCCTGTGAATGGGCCATGTTTTCCTGCTTCCTTTTATGTATTGTGATCTTTCACCCAAAATTGAGCAATTGAGAGAGCAGTCACCTTCCCTAGACTGGCACTGTTTAAAAGATCTTAAATGGTCAGCCCATCATGATGGCTTAAGGTCTAGTCAGGCTTTTTGGGGGGTCTATCTTCCTTGGGCCTGTGGATGTGCTTTCCTCACTCAGCTCTCTCATATGCATGGCTACTTTCAAATCGGAAACTCATCACTATTTCTTCTTGGGTCCTTAGCTGTTATAGTATATTCCTTAATCAATTATCTCTTGCCCCAAGTATCTTTTACTTTTCTGGGAGGGAGGAGTGCTTCTTAGATAGGGGTCTCACTAGGTAACCCATGGTGGCCTCAGACTCACAATCTTACTTCCTCAGCCTTCTGAATGGTAAGATTGCTGGTGAGTGCCACCATGCTTGGCTAGATCTGAGCTTCTTTGAGTATCTGAGCTCTGAGTTAAGCAATACTAGGTCTAATCCCTTAGACAGTACAGACAGGTTGTTGTTTTCGTTAGGTGTGGTCAAGTTGGTATCCAACTCATAGCGACCCTACCATACAACAGGCAAAACACTATTGTCAGTGCTTCTCTGCTGTTCATAGGGTTTTCAATGGCAGATTGCTTTTTGGGAGTGGGTTGCCAGGTCCATCTCCCAAGCCTGCAGCACCTGGTATTCCCAGATGGTCTCCCATCCAAGTACTAACCAGGCCCAACCCTGCTTAGCTTCCAAGATCTGACGGGATCAGATGCCACAGGGCTATGGCTGCAGGCACTGACAGGTTAGAAAGGTGCAAACTTGGTTTATGGAGGGGACTGGGGACTAGAACACTTCTTCCTCCAAACTGTGCCACTCTGGGAAGAGGGTGGAGCAGCAGTGAGTTAAAAAACCATGTTTCTTTCTATACTGGGGAGTTGAACTCAGGGTCTCACACATGCTAGGCAGGTTGCTCCATCACTGACCTGCGTCCTCAGCCCATATTTTTTTCTTTATTTTGGGACAAGATCTCACTAGGTCCTGTAGGCTGACCTCCAGCCTCAAATCTGCAATCCTCCTGTCTAAGCCTCCCCAGCTCCCTGTTTTGAACGGAGTATTTTTCTTGAATGGCACTTTCTTAGTTTCTATACAGCTCTGATTGAGTTCCAGAACTCCTCTAAAGTTATCTTATTCCTGTCTAGATGCTTAGTTAATGTTTCTGGGAGGAAAAGCATGCCCAGAGTGTCCTAGTCTGCCATCTTGTTGATGTGACTTCAGCATTTAATCTCATCTTGAATCTGCTTCTCAGAGATCACAAATAACATGGACTTGTACTTGTTTAAAAGGAATTTGCTGTTTCCCTGAATATAGTTAGTGGCACTGGGGATTTGGAAGAGAGGAATGACATGATGATATTTCTGCCAGCTGTTCTCTCAAGAGTGGCCCGAATGGCATCAAGGAAAGATAAGTAGACCAGTTGGGGGACTTTCACAATAGTGCACGCGGCAATAGACGGTAGCAGCTTGGACAAGGGTTGTAGCAGCACGAGTTTTCAGGTTCTGAACAGCTTTTAGAGATAGAGCCAATGCAATCTACTGACAGAATATTAAGAAAAAGGCAACTGGGAGACTGGAATTGCCAGGGACTGAGAATGGGGGAGACAGCAGGCAAATGTCAAGAACTCAGTTTTCAACATGATAATTTTGAAATGTCCATTATACTTACAAGTGGAAATTTATACATGTGTTTAAAGTCCAAGAGAATCTGCATGGGGGAATGAAATTTTGGATAGAAAAAGACACCAGTTAAACCTCTGAGACTGGATGAAACCTCACAGGGAATAAATGTGAATAGAAAAAGCAATTTATCCAAGGACAGAACATTGGGGTATTCCAGTGTTTAGAGTTCAGGGACATGAGGAACCAGCAAAGGAATGTTAATAAAGGTAATCACATAATAACATTCACAAAAAATCTTATTTTTATAATTTATTTCCTTGAGAAAACTAATCTACAATAGGTCTAATGATTATAAACAAATTCTGTGAGGTTTTGTAATGCATTCCCATAGCTAATTAAGAATCATTATAGCTGTTCCAGGATTAAAACTTGCCAAGTGAATAAATTACAAAAATACCACTTACATTTGACAGCTCCCAAGACATAGTATTTCAAGTCAGTATAATAACAAGATTATTTATTGATATTATATATAATTTATGCATAGGTGTATGTTTATATACAGACAATGCCAAAAATTTATGCACATTTAAAGTATTTTCCTTGTGGTATTGGAGAGTTGAACCTAGGTTCTTGCACATGCTTTGCAAGTGCTGTACCACTGAGCTGTACCCACAGCCCAGTTTTTACTTTTTTTATATTGAGTCAGGGTCTCGCTGGATTATGTGGGCTGCCTCTGGCCTTAAACCTGGATCCTCCTGCCTCCGCCTCCCAAGTTGCTGGGATTACAGGCGTGAGCCACTGAGCCCGGCCATTTTACATATAAAATTTTAATACTTAATGTACACCAATAACAAAAGATGAATACAAGTCACATTTGAATTCTGTAATTATAAGAGGTGCTCAAGTTGCTTACCATCATAATTCAACTTCAAAACATAGTACATAGATAACACTTCTTAAAATATATATACATTTTTGGCACCTCCCGTATATATACACACATATACACGAACACATACGTACACACATATACATATGTATGCATTGTATATTAGCATTCACCAGAGAAATAAAATGAATAGGATACACACACACATGCCCACTCACACACACACACTATTTTTTAAATAAAGATTTGGGTCATGCAATTCTGGAAGCTGATACGTCTGAGTACCTGCATACAGCAAGCTGGGAACCCAGTGAAACCAACAGTGTAGGGCCAGTAAAAAAGCCAGAAACTCAAGACCCAAGAAGAGACAATGTTTCAATTCAAGTCCAAAGCCAAGGAGTGGGGCAGGGAAGTGATGTCCAATTCCAAAGACAGTCATAGGGAAGGAGTTCTTTCTTACATAGCCCTTTGGTTCTTATTTAGGCCTCTAGCTGACTGGATGAGGCCCACCCACTTCTTTACTCAGTGTACTGAAACGCTCAAATACTGTTTGACCAAATATCTGGGTACTCCATGACTCAGTCAAGTTGTTACACAAAATTAACCATCACAGGTCTTCTTCTTGCCAACTTGGTGCACATAGGCATCTCCTTAAACCATTCTTAATCTTCAAATGAAGACAATGACAAGGTCATAATTCTGCCTAACGTGATACAACTATACTGCATCCAACTGAAAATGTATTAATTCCTTCCCCAGAAGAAGAGATATTATCTGTGAATATTTACTCTTCTGCTTGATATTCAGCAACTTAAACACTATGATGGAAAATTAAGAATCTGATATAAAATCAATGTATCTTTATGTTACATGATATCTGGTCATCCTATCCATTTGATTATTAAAAAATTCTCCTCAGCTGAGACCTCCTTTTGGTGAAAATTCATGAGTCGCAAATATTTTTACATTTTTTTACCCATTCAGAGTGCCTGATCCACATACTTCTTCCTTAAATTTCCTTTTTACCATTTCCCAATCATGTTCAATTTTCTCATCAGTTAGCCAAATCGTTGCTCACAGCCCATGAATTAGTGTAATTCCGTATCATTTCTCCTTTCACACAAAGTGCATGACCAGGTGTATTGCTCAAAGGTCAGCCCACTGGGAGGATTTCCCTTCACTACTGTCCTTCAGGGACATCCTGGGAAATGGTTGCTATTCAGCCCCTGGCCACTGTTGGTGATCCCCAGCACATTGTGAAGAGCGACGTGTAAAATGGGTCTAAACCTTCTCTTCCTGTGCCATTGGATAGCAGGGAACTCCTCTGTAGGCCATGGGTGCACGCTGAGAGAGAAAAGGCAGGGTGGGAAGAGAGGGGATGGCAAGCATTGGACCCTTTCTCCCTGTAACACACTTGCATTTTCATGGCTTGCTTGAGCCACTTACACTGATGATACAGTGCTTCTGTGCACACCAAACTCTATGGCTGGGTAAGTCAGACAACATCCAGTTCATGGTGGGGAGTTGAGATTATATGGTAACTTAAAGCCCCATGGTTGGTGATTCAGTTTTTAACAAGGTCCAGCAGCAGGCCAAAACATGTTTCTCAAGTAGTTGTCTACAGAAGGTGTCAGGATTTTGCTCCAGGCCCTGTGGGCCTTCACTGTGATTAACCTATGTTGTTAGGTGCCAAGTCGAGTCGGTATCCTACTCATAGAGACCCTACGTATGGCAGGGGAAACACTATTGTCAGTGCTTCTCTGCTGTTCATATGGTTTTCAATGGCTGATTGATTTTTGGGAGTGGGTTGCCAGGTCTGTCTCCCAAGCCCACAGCACCTGGTGTTCCCAAGTGGTCTCCCATCCAAGTACTAACCAGGCCTGACCCTGCTTAGCTTCCAAGATCTGATGGGATTGGATGCCACGGGCCTACAGCTGCAGGCATGTGATCAACGTTTAGGGGGTGCCAAAGGCTTCAGACCATATCGCTATTTGCTATTGTCCTGAATCCCATGGGCCCCTTGGCAGAGAGCTGGCAGGGCAGCCTGGACCTGTTGCAAAGCCTTCTCTTGTTCTGGAGCCCACTTAAAAGTAGAAGCTTTTCAGTCCACTTGGTAGATGGTTGAAATAATACACCCAAATGAAGAATATGTTGCCTCTACAGTCTACAAGCCCTTTGCATTATCTCTTTATTTTATTGTGGGACTGGTCAAATGCAGTAACTCTTTCCCCTTGGAAGGGGTGTCTCAACATGCTTCATGCCACTGGACCCCTAGAAATTTCACTGAGGTAGAAGGCCACTGAAGTTTTACTGGATTTATTTCCTACCCTCTGCCATGTAAATAAATGTCTGGCCTGAAGGTCTAGAGAAGTTGCTCATCTTATTTACTAGGACCAGTTAGCATATCATCAGTGTAATAGACCAGGGTGGTATCTTATGGAAGGGAAAGATAATCAGGATCCTTGCAAACTCAGTTATGACTTAGGGCTGGTTGATATACCTTTGAGGCAGGACAGGGAAGATATATTATTGCCCTTGCCAACTGAAAGCAAACTATTTTTGTGGTCTTTATTGATAGTGATGGAGAAAAAGGCATTTGCAAAATTAATAACTGAATATTAGGTTATCAGGTACTGGGAGATACGTTAATTTTCTCAAGCAGTGAAGTCACATTTGGTATAACTGTTGTAATTGAAGTTACCTTTTGGCTAAGATTATGATAATCAGCTATCATTCTCCAAGATCTATTTGTTTGCTGCACAGATCAAATAGGTGAGTTGAATTGGGATGTGGGCAGAATCACCACCACTGTTATCTTTCGAGTCTTGATGGTTGCACTAATCTCTGTAATCCTTCCAGGGATGTACTATTGCCTTTGGTTTACTGTTTTCCTAAGTAGAGTTAATTCTAGTGTCTTCCACTTGGCCTTTCCCATCACAATTGTCCTTACTCCAGAAGTCAGGGAGCCGATATGTGGATTCTGTCAGCTGCTGTGTATGTTCACTTCTATGCATTTTGGAGCTGGGGAATAACCATAGGATGAGTTCAGGGACCAATTGGGCCCATGTGAGATGGACCTGAGCTAAAACTTCATTGATACTTGCCCTTTATAAGCCTCTTTTCTGACTATGGATCACAGTGATGGTTAGGTGCCCTGGAATTAATGTCAGTTCAGACCCTGGATCTAGAAGCTCCTGAAAGGTCTGATCAACTCCTTTATCCCGGTCCATAGCAACCCTGGTAAAAGGCCAGAAGTCCTTTTGGGGAAAGCTGAGAGAAAAGTTTTAAAATATAAATTTTTGGTAGTATATTCTGGTCCTTCTACATTGAAACTCATTGTTGTTGTTAGGTGCCATCGAGTTGGTATCCAGCTCATAGCGACCCTACATGCAAAGTGGAAACACTATTGTTAGTGCTTCTCTGCTATTCATAGGGTTTTCAATGGCTCAGTTTTTTTGGGGGGTGGGGGTAGGTAGCTTGCTGTGTCCTTCTCCCAAGCCTACAGCACCTGGTGTTCCCAGGAGGTCTCCCATCCAAGTACTAACCAGGCCTGACCCTGCTTAGCCTCAGAGATTTGCTGGGAATGGACACCACAGTGGTATGGCTGTAGGCGAATATGAGACTTAGCCGCTCTTTTTCAAGGAATCCTGGGTCTTGTAAACTAGTTGGCATCGGTTTTTGTGATTCAGATCATACTTTTCTTCACTTAACTTGTAGCTTTCCTTCTTATAGAAATCAGGTAAGAATTTACCAGGCTCTCTATGCATTTCACTTTTGGGAACGTCACAATCGAGGAGACCTGTATTAGACTATTCTGATTGCTGCTTTGATTCTGCTACTATGGTAACCGTATCCATCTTGCTTTTGGGAATTGGGCACCCCCTAATTGCCATTTTCTACTGTCAAATCCAATTACTCCCATTGCATGTAGACTTCCCTAATCAGTGACCACAGTTTTCATGGTAATATATGGCCTATAGAAAAGAACAATCACAGAGCTCTTCGAGGATGCCAAGGCTCCCCTTGAAAATTTATTTCTCACAATCGTGGTGGAAGTGTGTCTTCTGGACCTGCCCAGTGTGGCTGAGTAGATGCCAAATGACAAATCCTCTCTAATATTCCCATCTCTGTAAGTTTTTGTATCCCTTCTTCTATGTTATTCTAAGGCATGTCACTGGCATTTCCAATTCACTTTTGGTCCATGCTTCAACCACCCACCCACCCACCCACACACACAAACTATTAGAGTCCTTTCTAACTCCCTGAGATGCAACATTAAATACAGAATGTGCTTAGTGGATTCTTATCAATGAAATTGGCCTGACGCAACTTTATGTTCCCTTTGCCATTATCTTGTACCTATGATAACCATTCTTACACTTGGTTCCCCAGATTTCTGTTTGTATAAATTAGAAAACTCAAGTAGTTCTTTTGAAGTGTAGCACACTTCCTCATTGGTCACATTTTTGACCTTATCTTGAGCTTGATTCTAGTTATAGGTGTAGAAGGAAAGAGGGCGGTGGGGGTGGGTCCTGAGGAGACACAGCATTGTACCATAGGAGAGGCCATTACAGTTTGCTCAGAGTTAAAGCCTCTCAATTAGGGATGGGGAGGATGCCTTTGCTGGGGTGGGGAAGCTGCCTCCATTGGGAGGTCGAGAGGCTTCTTCCACTGGGAAAGAAGGCTTATCAATTTAGGGGTTCAATGTCCTCACCTTCACCAGAGTCTTCCTACCCATTCCCATTTCAGCATTCTTCATCCTGTTCTTTCCCAGCTAGTGCCCTCATTTTAACAGCACAGACTCCAGATGCTGAGAGTTCAATCTGTGCTGTACTTCAGCCAGCCATGGATGAGAAGGTGGGTCTGATTTTCAGCAATCTCAGCCTGTGACCACAGTAAATAAAGGTCTCCTTCAGGCACACGTAGAAACTAAGAATTCAGATCTCTGAAGCCTAGCACAGTGGTGCACATCTGTAATCCCAGTGACTCAGAAGGCAGAGGCAGGAGGATTGCAAGTTTGAGGCCAGAGGCAGCCTGCATAATTTAGTGAGATTCTATCTCAAGGTGAAAAATTTTAAAAGGAGGGGCTGGGGTTGTAGCTCAGTGTAGACCATTTACAAAGTATATGCAAGGTTCTGGGTTCAATGCCTGAGTGCTGAAAAAAAAATTTCAAATCTCTGATATCTTTTCTTTTCCTATTTTGTCTAGTGACAGTAGGTACAATCAGCCAATCACATTATATTCATTAGTCTGCCAAAAATATTTACAAGTTCCATATATACAGTCACATTGTTGTTTTTTATAAGTGGTTGATTAAGAATATCCAATGGTGATAATGTGTCTTTATTGCCTGATCATTTCATAGACTATCAGTGCTCTCTTTACTACTGGAAATAGAGTCTTCTGTGTTTTTAAATACAATCAAACTAGAAAGCCAATTTCAGAAACCCAAGAATGAGTTCAGAGAATTCTTCTCTAAAATTATGTTTCTCTAGAACCACTCTCGGGAGAAGGACCCGGTAACCCACTCCCCCAAATCAGTCCACCATTGAAAACCCTGAGTAGCAGAGAAGCACTGACAAAGTGTTTTGTCTGTTGTACGTAGGGTCGCTATGAGTTGGATACCAACTCAATGGCACCTAACAACAACAGAACCACTCGATACCAAAATATGGATTGATTAGAGTTCTTCAGAGGCAGATAAGTCCCCAAAACTGGAGTCCACAAGCTGGAGACCACAGAGAGCCAATGGCACAGTTCTAACGTGAAAGCTGGCAGATTTGAGACACAGAAAGAGCCAGTGCTTCACTCTGAGGCCAAAGGCAGAAAAAACTGATGTTCCTGAGTGAAGGCAGGCAGGCAGGAGTTTGCTCTTATTCAGCCTTGCTCAGTTCTCGACAGGCCTTCATCTCATCAGCAAAGCCCACTCACATTAGGGAGGGCAACCGACTGACGTTAATCTCATCCATGAACACCCTTACAAATACTTCCAGAATGATGTTTGATCAAATATCTGGGTGCCTGATGGCCCAGGCTGGCTGGCTATCTATCTATCTATCTATCTATCTATCTATCTATCTATCTATCATTACCTCTCTCTCTAACTATATATGTGTGTGTATATGTATCATAGCCTGCAGCTATAGCCCTGTGGCATCCGATCCCGTCAGATCTCGGAAGCTAAGCAGGGTCAGGCCTGATTAGTACCTGGATGGGAGACTGCCTGGGAACACCAGAAGCTGTAGGCTGGGAGAAGGACCTGGAAACCCCCTCCCAAAAAATCAATCTGCCATTGAAAACCCTATGCACAGCAGAGAAGCACTGACAATAGTGTTTCCCCTGTTGTACAGAGGGTCGCTTTGAGTCAGATACCGACTCGATGGTACCTAACAACAACAACAACAACAACAACAACAACAACAACATATGTATCATACTTAATATAAGCACCACCTGGAATACTTTTATAGAAAATATTACTGCTCTGAAAGGCAGGGCTTATAATATGAAACAGATTAACATAGTTGAATGCCTTTATGTGCTGAGGTGTAGAGAAACGATGAGGTACATATTGCCAGATCTAACACTGCAGTTTTATCTGTTTACTTGTTATATATCTAATTATCTGATTAATCACAGAGTATAAAATACTAAACGCACTAATCTCACTCCAAACATGGAGTTTCTTAGCATGAAGGTTGGCAATCAGTGAACTGTGGTCAGCTGGGGAACTGGGCATATACCCCACTGTGTCAGGATATCATTTAGGTCTCTGAGAGCCATGTGGAACATTTTGTGGACCTCCAGTATAGAAATTATTCTTTCCGTTCTGTACATGGGAAAGTAAGTTGTGTGATTTTACTTAAGGGTGTTCTACAAGTCGGTAACAGAGGGGAGGATATGACCTAGAAGGCTGGACAAACATTCCACCACAGTTCCCTGCACTTTCCTGCCTCTGATATAATGGCTTTGACCCAGTGTTCAGTGAAAATTCCTGGCTCGGTAAATAATCCCTGCAGAGACCCTTTCATGACACCAATTAAAAAGTTATTCTTGGCCACCTTTCTCTTCTCTTTCCTTTCTTAATAAAACTTTCTGCATGCAGAGATTCATTCAAGGCATATGAGGATTCTCCAGGTGTGACACAGCTGTCCAAACCCACTGGCTTCAAGTTCTCAGGAAATCTACTGAGGCTCTCCTTCCACTGAGAAACTATAGAACCAATATGTCTGCCTTCAGAGTTTTGGTAGTAATTTTTTTTCTAAATAGGAAAGGAATACATCCTTGATATAGATGAAAGCACAGAGAAAATAATAAAAATTGCTTCTTGTTGTTAGGTGCCATCGAGTCGGTATCCAACTCATAGCGACCCTCTGTACAACAGGGGAAACACTATTGTCAGTGCTTCTCTGCTGTGCATAGGGTTTTCAATGGCAGATTGATTTTTGGGAGGGGGTTGCCAGGTCCTTCTCCCAAGCCTACAGCTTCTGGTGTTCCCAGGCGGTCTCCCATGCAGGTACTAACCAGGCCCGACCCTGCTTAGCTTCCGAGATCTGACGGGATCGGATGCCACAGGGTTACAGCTGCAGGCTAAAAATTGCTTGCACTCCTCAAAACAGATACCATTGTTAAAACTTTCCATTCTCATTTTCTATGTGTATTGTAAACATACATTAACAAAATGAGCATATACATACATATACAAACGTGCACAAACTAATGCATACAGTATATTGTATGGAGGTATTTACTGCATAACAAACTCCATGCTAGAACATAAGCTACCTGAGAACAGACATTTTCTATTTTATTCACTATTATTCTATAATAATATCTGGAATTCAAGAGCTGTCCAATAAATGCCCACTGAATGAACAATTATTGAATAAAACTTTTTATAAAAACAATTTAATGTTAACATTTCCCTATATTACATTATTTTATGATATCTCCTAAAATATTTTAGGGTGTAAATTGCACATATATTAATGTGCATCTGAATAAATATTTATATATGGGCACATCTAGTAGCCCCACCCTAATCACCCCACTCCTGCAGCTGTAGCCCTGTGGCATCCGATCCTGTCAGATCTCAGAAGCTAAACAGGGTCGGGCCTGGTTAGTACTTAGATGGGAGACCGCCTGGGAACACCAGGTGCTGCAGACTTGGGAAATGGACCCGGCAACCTACTCGCAAAAATCAATCTGCCATTGAAAACCCTATGAACAGCAGAGAAGCACTGTCAATAGTGTTTTGCCTGTTGTATGTAGGGTCTCTATGAGTCAAATACCAAGTCAATGGCACCTAACAACAACAACAACCACCCCACAGATTCTGTTGAGCCCGTTCTCATTTAACATCCCCCAAAATACCTGCATGCTGAGTTCCATCACTATAGATCATGCCTGTTCTTGAATTTGTACAAATGGAAAAAATTTTAAGGTAGATTTTTGGATCTGCATTTTTTTCACACAACATAATTTTAAAAAGTTCCTCCACATTGTTGCAGGTCTCAGTAGTTCATTGTTCTTTGTTGTTTACTGTATAGTATTCTACTCTGTGAATATATCACAATTTTCTAATCCTTTCTCCTCTGAATAGAGAGTAGGGATATTTTCATTTTGTAGAGCTATTATAAATAGAGCTATTGTGAATATTCTCATATAAGTCATTTTGGTGATGTTTTTATTTCTCTATGGTGCCTAGGAACACATCACAAGATAGGTTTGTGTTTAGTTTTAGCAGCTAACTCAGTTTCCAAGATGGTGGAAGCTATTGACACTCTCTCCAGTGATGTATGAGAGTTCCAACTCTTTGACACTTTTCACAATATTTGGTGTTCAGTGTTTTCAACTGTAGGTGGATATATGATGATATCATCATAGATTGTTCTTTGCACATGTCATAATTGATTTCATCTTCTCAAGCTGCCTTTTGAAATCTTTTGTTTAGTTCCTTAACTTCATCATGTCTTCCTTTCACGTTAGGTCCTCAACATTCAAGGGCAAATGTCAGAGTCACTTCTGACATTGTAATTTGGTCTTTTTATTTTTTCCTGTCTTTTTAATAAACTTTTGCTTTCCTCATGAATGATATCTTTGATGTCATGCTGCAACATGTGGCATGAGCTGGAGATAGATACCCAAAAGGGAAGAACATGCTCCGTTTTTCTCACACTTAAAGAATTGAAGAAAAAAATTCAAGCCTCAAGCTGTGATGGTGAAGGATTGTATAGGGAAAATATTAAATGATGCAGGAACATCAAAAGAAGATGGAAAGAATAGACAGAGGCATTATACCAAAAAGAATTGGTGGATGACCAACCATTTCAGGAGGTTGCATATGATCAGGAACCAACAGTACTGAAGGACAAAGTGGACACTGCCTGGAAGGAATTGGTGAAACACAGGCTCCAGGAATTGATGGAGTACCAATAGGGCTGTTCCAACAAACAGATGCAGCACTGGAGGTGCTCACTTGTCTATGCCAAGAGACTTGCAAAACAGCTACCTGGCTAACTGACTGAAAGAGATCCATATATGTACCTATTCCTAAGAAAGGGGATGCAACCAAAGGTGAGCATTATCTAATGATATCATTAATATCGCAAGAAAGTACAATTTTGCTAAAGCTCATTCAAAAGTGACTGCAGCAGTATATTGAGAAGGAACTGTCAGAAAATCAAGCTGGATTTGGAAGAGGGCATAGAGCCAGGGACATCATTGCTGATGTTGGATGGATATTAGCCAGAAGCACAGAATACCAGAAAGATATCTATGTATCTATGTTTGATTGATTCTGCAAAGGCATTTGACTGTGTGGAACATAACAAATTATGGATAACATTATGAAGAATTCACCAGAGCACTTAATTGTATTCACGAAGAATCTGTACATGGACCAGGAGACTGTTGTTTGAAAAGAACAATGAAATGCTGTCTGGTTTAAAGTCCAGAAAGGTATGCGGCTGGGCTGAATCCTTTCATGGCACCTCTTCAATCTCTACGCTGAGCAAATAATCTGAGAAGCTGGACTTTATGAAGAAGAACATGGCACCAGGATTGGAGGAAGACTCACTAGCAGCCTGTGTTATGCAGATGACACAGCTCTGCTTGCTGAAAGTGAAGAGGATTTGAAACATTTATTGATGAAGATCAAAGAACACAGCCTTCGGTATGGATTTTGCCTCAACATCAACAAAACAAAAATCCTTAAAGTGGGTCAGTAAGCAACTTCATGATAAATGGAGAAAAGATCGAGGCTGTCCAAGATTTTGCTTTACTTCCTACAATCAACACCCATGGAAGCAGGAGTCAAAAAATCAAAAGACAAATTGCATTAGGAGAAGCTGTTACAAAAGACCTTTTTAAAGTGTTGAAAAGTAAAGATGTCACATTGAGGGTGAACATGCACCTGACTCATGCCATGGTATTATCAGTAGGATCATATGGCTGTGAAAGCTGGACATTGAATAGGGATACAGGAAAAGAACTGATGCTTTTGAATTATGGTGCCGGAGACGAATATTGAATATTGCCAAAACAATCAACATATCTGTCCTAGAAGAAGGGCAACCAGAGTGCTCTTCAGAAGCTAGCATGGCTAGACTGTGTCTTTGTGTATTTTGGACATGTTGTCAGGAGGGACCAATTCCTGGAGAAGGACATGATGTTTGGGAGGGTGGCAGGTCAATAATAAAAAGGAAAATCATGAAGTAGATGGATTGACACAGTATCTGCAACAATGGGCTTAAACATAAAAAGATCTTCTGCCTCACACAAAATGGAGGAGTGTTTTGTTCTGTTGTGCACAGGGTCTCTTTGAATCAGACAGGCTGGAGAGCACTTAAGAACAACAATAAGATCCTTGGAATGGGCACCTGGTGTCCTAATGTATTATCATTCCTGCTTCTGTCTGCTTTCTGAATGACAACAGGCACACCAGGTTAGTATTTAGCATTTTGTTTTACAAGGGGGCTTTTCACACCTCCTTGAATGATCTCTTTCAAGAGCCCAAGGAGATGCGTCATTAGCATTTTCACCGGACCTCTGAGTTGATGGAATTTAGCCGGGGGCAGCCTTGGCTCTGCTGGGGAACTCAGGGTTGCAGATGAGCTGATGCAATGGCTTTTGCTTCCTTCAAACTTCTTGTTAGATTTATGGCAATTATTGTAAAAGTGTGGTCAAGGGACAAGTGTTTTAAAGTAATATTTCGCCTTGGTTATTGAAAATTCAGATATGCTCAAGAAGGATGGATGGTTGGGGAGACTACGCTCGCCAAGTCAGCAAAAATGTCTCTTCAATGATGCAGTACAGCTAGCTTAATGTAAGCCATTGAGAGAGGGTTTGAGATGAAGAGTCCATCCATGAGGACTTAATTACCTATGAAGACTTATTATGATGTGATCTACAGTCCTACAGTACAGTAAACACTTTGTCGTTGTTAGGTGCTGTGAAGTTGGGTCTGATTCTCACGACCCTCAGTGCAACACAACCAAGCCCTCCCCGACATGGTGTCATGCCTGGCACTATGTCAGTGCTCTCTGCAACTCAGAGTTTTTGATGGCTGATTGTTTCAGGAGTGGGCTGCCAGGTCCTTTTCCCATTTTTGCCATGATAAGGATCAAATCCAGGGTCTCAGAGCACATAGAGCTTCACTCTACCAACTGAGCTAAACCCCAGCACATTTTAAATTTGCAAAGAGTTGATGGGACCTGGCTCTGTTATAAGTTGGAGAGCATCTGTACTTGGAAGGTCACTATGTGTGGGGCATCACCCTGCCTGATGGACTTGTTCCAGCTGTGAGCAGGAACCAGCTATCAAAGAACTGTCTTCTGGTGAGGGGGAGCCAGGGCACCCAGGAGCCGCGCCGCCCAGAAAGGAGGTTTATGCCCACGGCTGCTCTGAGAAGCCTTGAAAAAGGCAGGCTCAGAGGCTTCTGCCCAGGGCGGCTCCTTGATTCTTTTCTTCCCGAGGAAGACGCTGACTCTGAATGCTCTTCTCTAACATCTCTTTATATCTTCCTTGTCTGTCCCGGTGGATGGAATGGACCCAGACTGCTCTGTGTACTGCCCTTATATACTCTTCTGGGGCTTGCCAGGGACCAATCAGAGGCAGTCACCCCATATGGGTTTCAGCCAATCAGAGGGGATATTCAAATTTGGTTTTGCAGAAGTAGCCAATCAGGCGTGGTTCCCGAACAGTCCAATCAGGAGCCCTTCAGGGGTTTGGAAACAGCCAATCAGTGTCGAGGGGTCTGAGGCAAGGGATTAGATGCCAGCGCCATCTTGGGGAACTCGATGACCCTGAGTTCCCGGATGTAGAGCAAAGGTGACTGCCTGGGGAACAAGCCTCAGTCCTCCAAGGGGCCTAGATAGGCCCCGGGGCAAACTGCCTCTCTAGGCAGTGCCCTGCAACTATGTAACAATAGCACTTGCTTGTTGAAAATATTTCCCTTCAGGGAGAGATCTAGCAAAAGGAGGAAATCCGGAGAGAGGAGATGGGAGAGAGGAGGAACAAGGAGGAATGAGGAATGGGGGAGGGGGTGACCTCAGGGTGAACAGCCCAAATTTAATAGTCCTGGAAATAATTATAACACCAATAATACCAAAGAATGGTATTAATATAGATGGATTAGAAAATTCATGTAATAGTACTGACAATATAGAAAGAAAGTTCACTACAGAGAAAGTTTCGATCTTAAACATAATTGGAACCCAAGGATATATAGGAAAATATTACCATAAAATACATGCAAATGGAAGAGAAGTCTTTGGTGGGGGGTGGGATGGGGAGAGGAAGTGCACAAGAGGGTAAGGGGGAACTTGTGTGTATAATGTACAACAAAATGCATATATGGAAATGTCACAATGAAAAACATGTCAGAATGAATCACATTAAGATGTACATTAAAAATTTCCAATAAAAATATATTTCCTTTCTGCTGTGCTGAGCTATAAGTCTGAGTCTCCATAAATCTGTCGCATTTCAGGACCTCCTCTCCCTCCTAGCAACCTCTTTTGATGTCAGATCATCATCGGTGCTGTGGTGGGTCTTGCCTCTGGTACTGGGGCTGGGTTGGCTTGGGGATGGAGCCCAGCCTTGTGTTGTACCCAGATGCAGGGGAGTGAGGTTCTTCTTGGTCTCTTCCAGAGTCACTTTTGGGTCAGAGCCTTGCTTCCTTTTCCCCTTGACTTGCAGACAGGACTCTCTCAATGATGTGGACTCAGCCTGTTCTTGCAATTTCTACTTTTCACTTTTGAAGCTATGATCTCCTTCCAAGCTGCCCCCTCCCAACCCTGTCCCACTTCCAGCCCCTGCCAGGTCAGCTCTCCTCTCAGGCCTGGCCTGGAACCAGGGTTGGCTCTGCTGCATCCCTGCTTGCCCTTGCTTACTAGCTCTCTGTCCCTGCTGCTGCTGGGCCTTCACTAGTGGCCATTAAAGGCCCCTCCTGATGTGCACAGCGGTGCTACCACCTCCTGCATTGTGTTCCCTGCCTGCCAGTGGGCCTGACTCTGTCAAGCACCAAAGTGCCCTTGTCTCTGTCAGAACCTCTTTTCATGCCTCATGCTGTGGCAGAAACCAGAACAAAGTCAAAATCAAGAGCAGAGTCTGGGAAAAAAAAAAAAAAAGCAGAGTCTAAGGACCATGCTGTCTCTCAGGTTACCTGATGGAAACTTCTTATCCAGATGTTAGCAAAGGGACAAAGAGTAGGCATGGTGGCTCACAGCTGTAATCCCAGGACTCAGGGAGGTGGAGGCAGGAAGATCGCAAGTTCGAGGCCAGAGGCAGTATGCACCACTTAGTGAGATTCTGTCTCAAGGTGTGTTGTTGTTGTTAGGTGCCATCAAGTTGATTCTCCTAGTGACCCTCACAGGGTTTTCATTGACTGATTGTTTCGAGTCTGCTTCAGGAGTGGGCTGCCATGTCCTTCTCCTGTTTTTGTGGTGCAAGGGATGGAACCTGGATCCTCAGTGCAGAACAGCACTCTACCAACTGAGCTAAAGCCCAAACCCCATGTCTCAGGATAAAAATAGGCTGCAGGTGCAGCCCAGTGGTAGTGCATTTGCAAAGTAAATGCAAAGCCTTGGGTTCAACCTTCAAGTCAAAAAAAAAAAAAAAAAAAAAGAAGAGAGAGAGACAGAGGAGAAAAATTGGTATATCAGATGCCCCATATCCAATCTTTTATTGGCATCCAGGGCTGGGATTTAGCTCAGTTGGTAGAGCGCTGCACTGCAGTCTCTGAGGTCCCGAGTTCAATTCCTAGCACTGCAAAAATGGGAGGAGGACCTGGCAATCCACTCCCAAGGCAATCCCGAAACAATCTGCCATTGAAAACCCTATGAGGGTCGCTATGAGTCGGACACGACTAGATGGCACCTAACAACAACAACATTGGCATCCAGAAATCCCCCTGAAAAAATTACTCATTTTAAATTGTAATTATACAAAATAAATGAAAAGTAAAACCCAGACTAAAGGGAACAAGCAAAAGCTGGGTATTTGGAAAGAGAACTCTGAAATAATCATTTATGTTCGTAATCAAAGCAGGCAGCTCCTGGCCTGCAACGCGATTCTTTTTACATGTACCTTTGGGTCTGAACCTTTCATCAAGGCAGTGGGTAAGTTGGACAGGAAATACCCGGATGTGTTTGACTAGCATTTGTCAGTCTTTGCTAGAAAAAGACAGGCTCCTCTGCGAAACTGGCAATTGCAGGAGCCTCACATCCTGTATTATTTCAATTTTGTTGACCGTAGGAGTCTCTGCATATGTTTAGCTCAGATGAAATCAGTCTAATGAGGTAAGACCCAGAAAGTTTTAAATAGTTTGTGTGAAAATGTAGACACTTCATGCTGTTTTGTGTGGGCTCTTTCCGAGAGAAAGAGCAATACATTTCTTTTTTCCCCTGAGTTGCTTGATTACCCGACTCTCAGTTCCACATTATCTCTTACCTACTTATCAATTCAGGAGGAGGAAGCTGGATGGTTTCACTGGCAGGTGTTGTAAAACTCTCAAAATTAGGATCGCTGAAATTCAATATGGTAGCAAACTAGGCCCTGTGGTGCTAGAAAGTTCCAAATGTTTCCCTAAAGTTATTCCCCCAAATGTTTTTTGTTTTCTGGAATCTACCAAAGCCCATTTATTCCTGACACACTGGATACAAAAGAGACCCTTGGGCTTCTGAGGATGGAACACACCAGGCTGTGCATAAATTACTTCTCAGAGCTTGGCTGAGTTTTACACTCCAGAAGCAATCTGTGACCGCTTTACCACTTTTAAAGTTGCTTGGCCTTGTGAGATGCTGCAGACAGTTGGCTTAAAGAACGAGCCAAGCAAATCAAAAAAGATATCCTTCCTTTCTTAACTGTGGAGACTCAGATTTGGGGACCCTTTGAAGCCTGCCACTGAAATACTGTTGAAAAGTCCTTAGGACCTTCTCAAAGCATCAGGGACAAGAGAAAAAGAATGGCTTGTAGGTCATTTTGCATTCATATTTTTAATTGGTTCCAAATCAAGTTTTTGTCCAACTTTCTTACTCTGTGATTGCTTCTGTGCTCAGTTCTCAATTATTCTTCTGGCCTAGACCATCACTTCCTCTTCAGTTCTCAGGGCCAGAGGCGGTGCTCAATGGAGGCTTCTCAGTTGCAGGCAGAGGGATCCCTGCTTAGTTAAGCAGAAGTGGAATTTTTATTTATTTATTTATTTATTTATTTTTTCCGGTACTGGGGGTTGAACCCAGGGCCTCACGTGCTCTGCAAGTGCTGGCACCCTCAGCTCATTTTTTTACTTTTTGAGACAGGGTCTCGCTAAATTTCACAGACTGCCTCTGGTCTCGAACTTGTGATCCTCCTGCCTCTGCCTCCCGAGCCGCTGGGATTATAGGCGTGGGCCACCATGCCTGGCTAGGCAGAAGTAGAATTTATGAAAAGGGTATTGGATAACTTGCAAAAATGACAACGGGGTGGAGAAAACAGAGTTCATGCACTAGCCAAAGGGGAGTTGGAGTTAGATCCTGGGGTTTGCCCCAGGGAGAGGCTGACCCCTACCTCTGTCACTTCTGCCCAGACTGGGCTGTGCTCAGCACTTCTATGGCTGCAAGAAGCTAAATGCCATTTCATGCTGCTGCTGACACAGCCACTAAAGAGACCTCTTTGGGCCCCTCCACTCCCCACATCACCAAATCAAGACCAAAGTCCTATGGCAGACCTTGGCTGAGCCTTTATCCTGTGTCTGAGCTGTAGATGCCAGGGTCTAGGACATCGGCTGTCCACATGTGGGGTTTACAGGGTGGGCTGGCATCCTACCAGCCACAAAGGGTCACATATAAATGATCTCCACGAGCCAGGTGCGGTGGCACACGTCTGTGATCCCAGCGGCTCTGGAGGCAGAGGCAGGAGGATCGCAAGTTCGAGACCAGAGGCAGTCTGTGTAATTTAGCGAGACCCTGTCTCAAAAAGTAAAAAAAAAAAAAGGGGGGGGGCTGGGGGCGCAGCTCAGTGGTCCGGCACTTGCAAAGGATGCAGGCACAAGGCCCTGGGTTCAACCCCCAGTACTGCACAAAAAAAAAAAAAAAAAAAAAAAAAAAACCCAAAGATCTCCATGCGCAATGGGGGAGGGGCAGGGAGAATGGCAGCCAGGGCAAGCCAGGTCTTTACGGCATCTGGAGGAAGCTCGGAATATTATCTGTGAATTATTCCCCACGTGAACTGGACTTTGGAGTGGAACAGAAGGAGCACTGCGGAGACCTGAGTTTGGCAGGAAGCTGGGAGTCAGCCATTGGAATAAGGGGCGTGGAGACTCGAGCAGCTGCAAGGAGATGACAGCTAAAGGGTTGTGGGAAAGAGCCCCATGGGTGTGGCAGGCACTTGTGGGGCCCTGCAGGAGGAGTAGTTGTCGGTGGTGGTGGTGGATATTTAAGCCTCATGCCTCTGGCTCTTAGTGGATTTTCCTTCTGATTGAATTAATGTTCAAACAGGAAGTGAGCTTGAACTTATTGTTGTTAGATGATGTCGAGTCAGTGCCCCACTCATAGCAACCCTATGTACAACAGGCGAAACACTATTGTTAGTGCTTCTCTGCTGTTCATAGGGTTTTCAATGGCAGATTGATTTTTGACAGTGGGTTGTCAGGTCCGTCTCCCAATCCTACAGCACCTGGTGTTCCCAGATGGTCTCCCATCCAGGTACTAACCAGGCCCGACCCTGCTTAGCTTCCGAGAGCTGATGGGATCAGATGCCACAGGGCTATGGCTGCAGGCAGCTTGAGCTTAGGTGCTCCAAATTCCCTCGTGGCTCCTGATTTTAACTCAGACTCTGATTTTGGTTCTGACCTTTCTTTAGGAACATGGCTATAACTTCTAGTGGATCCCTCCACTTGACAGTTTGGCCTCATTCTCTTTCACCTTAACCTATTCTTGACTCAAGCGAAAATGACATTAGTGTTCAGAAGGAATGGTGTTATGGTCTGTTTGTGTCTTCCCTAAATTCATATGGTGAAACCCTAATTTCCAATGCGACTGTACAATCATGGGTCACTTAGTGGTTTGGTCATTGTGCAAACATCATACAGTGCACTTCCACAAACTAAGGTGGCTACAATATCACTGTTGTTGTCGGGTGCTGTCGAGTTGGGTCTGACTCATAGCGACCCTATGATGAACAACAGATGAAACACTACCCAACACTGTGCCATACACACAATATTTTTATGTTTGAGCCCACTGTTGCAGCCACTGTTTCTTCTCATTTTGAGTCATGCCACATCAACACAAGGAGGTAACAGGGTTTTACTCCATTCCTGTCATTAAGGTCAACTCTACTTTGAGGAGGCAACTCTCCCCCAGTCCTTTCTTGCATGCCTTCCAGCCTGAGGGGCTCATTTTCTGGCACTATTTTAGACAGTGCTTCTCTGCTATTCAGAGGGTTTTCAATGCTTAATTGTTTTGAGAGTGGGCTGCCGGGTCCTTCTCCCTAGTCTGTCTTAGTCTGGAAGCTCAGCTGAAACCTGTCCACCCTGAGTGGCCCTGCTGGTATCTGGAACACCAGTGGCATAGCATTCAGCATCACAGCAACACACAAGCCCCCACAGCACGGCAAACTGACAGACACATGGGGAACAATGTCACTAGACAATATAATCTTAGAGGGACACCATCTCCTATTTGCAGTGTGTCTTTGACAGAAAAGTCATTATACGTTGTGGGTGGGCCTGTGATGAGGTGATAAGGATTAAGTGAGGTCATAAGGGTGGGACCCTAATCTGATAGGGCTGGTGTCCTTGTAAGAACTGCCGCCAGAGGCAGCTCTCTGTCCATGCTTAAGGAAGGGCCACATGGGGAGAAAGTGAGAGGTGCAGGCCAGGAAGAGTCTTTTTTCCCTCAGTACTAGAGAATTAAACCCAGGTCCTCTTGTAGGCATGGCCAGTACTCTGTTACAGAGCACTGTAATGTACCCCCAGCTCATTTTTTATATTGCATTTTGAGACAGAGTCTTGTTAAGTTGTATAGGCTGCCTCTGGCTACAAACTCAAGATCTTGCTGCCTCAGCCTCCTTAGCTGTTGGGATTAAAGTCATGCACCAGAATGCCTGGCTTGATCCTGGACTTTACAGCCTCTAGAACTGTGAGATCAAAGATCATAGCCTTCAATATGGGTTGTGACCAAACATCAACAAAACACAAATACTTACGACTGGGTCAGCACGAAACTTCACAATAAATGGAGAAAAGATTGAGGTTGTCCAAGATTTTGCTTTGCTTGGCTCTTTAATCAACACCCATGGAAGCAGCAGTCAAGAAATCAAAAGACGCATTGCTCTAGGAAAAGCTGTGGCAAAAGATCTCTTTAGTGTTGAAAAGCAAAGATGTCACATAGAAGACGAAGGTGCGTCTGACTCATGCCATGGTATTTTCAGTGGCATCATATGGTTGTGAAAGCTGGACATTGAACAAGAGAGACAGAAAAAGAATTGATGCTTTTGAATTATGGTGCCGGAGACGTCTATTGCATATACCATGGACTGCCAAAAGAACCAACAGATCTGTCCTAGAAGAAGTGCAACCAGAGTGTTCCTTGGAAGCAAGAATGACCAGACTTCGTCTTACACATTTCGGACATGTGGTCAGGAGAGATCAATCCCTAGAGAAAGACATCATGTTTGGGAGAGTGGCAGGTCAACGGAAAAGAGGAAAACCCTCCACCAGATGGCCTGACACAGTTTCTGCAACAGTGGGCTTAAACATAAATAAAATCATGTGTCTGGCACAGAATCGGGAAGTGTTTCCATCTGCTGTACATAGGGTCGCTATGAGTCGGACTCGACTCGATGGCACCTAACAACAACAACAGCTGTGAGAAAATAAATTTCCATTGTTTGAGCCACGTATTCTGTGGTGTTTTGTTATGGTTAACTAACTCAAAGGTAGAACATTTGCTTTCACAATCCAGTATTTACTTTTAGGGAGCATTTCCCTGCTGCTGGTCCATTGGTCCCTTTGAGGTCACTTGACTTATTGAGAAATTTTTCCATTGTTGTCTTCTATTTCATTCCCATGTTTGTTTAGCAATAACAATCTTTTTTCTAAGTCTGCGAGCCTTTATCCACTCGGAATCTTCTGGAGTGTAACTGGATGTGATTAATGTCACTGGAAGCCTCATCCTGGAGGGACATACCATTTAAATGAAAATTATAATTTTGAAGGCAATGAAAGGTAATGAAGGCAAAATGCTGGAGAAGACTGTTGGAGTGTTTTTGCCTCTTAAAGACACAGCTGAAGTACGTGATATCTAAAATGCTGTGACCAATTTTTTAACAAGTACCAGATTCTAAACATTACAATGGCTTTTTTCTTTTAATGTGGAAACTTTGGAAAAAGCCAGGCATGGTGGTGCATTCCTGTAATTCCAGCACATGGGAGGATGAAGTGGAAAGATTGCAAGTTCGGGGTCAGGCTGGGCTACATCACAAAACTGCCAAAAAAAAAAAAAAAAAAAAAAAAAAAAAAAAAAAAAAAAAAAAAAAAAAAAAAAGAAAAGAAAAATAAAAAAGAAAACATTGGAAGTCAACATGTAGTTTATGCCAGAGAAGTAAATTGCCTTGGAATTTTTATTTTGGAATTATTTTCAATAAAGGATCTCTCTCTCTCTCTCTCTCTCTTTGTCTCTCTCTCTCTCTCCCTCTTT